>WJXA01000284.1:0-13619 GCA_014282245.1 Rhododendron simsii
CAAGCATAGTAACTCTAGAAACCAAAGAACATGAATGATGAAACACCAATCGTTTCTAAACTTTCTTCAGCAATGACATAGAAACCATTCAAAATTTATCAATGACCATTCAAGTTCTCATGTGCCTCTTGAAATTGAAACAAGAACGAAATTGTAGATACCCATTCAAACATCTAACTTGCAAGAGAAAGAGAGTGATGCGTAAGAAAACCTACAACAATGAGAAATTTCATTTAAAGAATCAAACCAAAATTACTTTATCAGTCACCCCAATTTCAGTTACCATAATCTCTAATGTAACCAACACAACTCAAAATAGAACAATGCGATCATCATAAGAAAATGTTGAACTTATCAGATCAAAACTTACATTGGGGTAATTTAGAAATGAATCAAACCACCTCTAATTACTACAAAAGCACCCAAAAAATTACAGTTAGTAGGAATCAAACACGAAATTATTAAGAAATAGAGATATCGAGAAAAAAACTAAAAAGAAAAACTTAATTGAGGAATCAAACATGAAATCATTAAAAGGTGGAGATTTCGAATGGTTGTACCCAGGCCATTGAGGTGACAACGTCGAGAGAGGAAGGACTTATGGCTGTTGTTGGGATGTGAGAGAGAGAGAGAGAGAGAGAGAGAGAGAGAGAGAGAGAGAGAGAGAGAGAGAGAGAGAGAGAGAGCAACGCTGGATTAATGCGTGAGGGTGAGGGAGAGTGAGGCAACCCTACTACATCTAAATCTAAGCCATCGAAAAAATGTGTAGCGTCAACAATCATACATGACATTCAAATGACCATATATGAAACGATAACAAAAGTACATAGTACGCATCCATCAAAAACTAATCTCTGAATGTTTAGCGTCAACAATCATACATGACATTCAAATGACCATATATGAAACGGTAACAAAAGTACATAGTACGCATCCATCAAAAACTAATCTTTGAATGTTTAGCTTTAGAAATTAGAAATGTGAAGAAGAAATAGTAAGCTAATAGCAATCTAAGATGGAGAGTCATAGTGTCGTAGAAGGAGCACCAATGGAAAATGAACTAGGATTTGGGGCATTTTTTAAGAGCTGTTATCTGGTGTTTTGATCTCATTAAAAGCTCTAATCTGGTGTGTCGGATCTTATTCAACGTTAGACTATTTCAAGAAATGGACGGCTCTCATTAAAGACAAAGACTTCTTAGAGTTAATGGTTATGCACGAGCTTCATGAGTCTTAGGCTTAGTCCTGAGGGGCGCACTTTGCCACCCACTCTTCACTTCAACAGATTGAAGGCCCACACCAATGCCTCATTTAAAGAAGCACGCTTCTCCTAAAACCACAAGTCATTCAATCAAATAACCCAAGTTTCAAGAGGAAAAGGCAGTTATACATTCTCCATAATAGACCCCACCCCATATACCAAACCACTGCAATCGTTTACATTGATAACTCACCTTACATGTAAACATCTCAACCTCTCTTTCAACTTCAGCTTGAGCTTTTTCTTCCTTCTCTTAGACTCTTGTGCTTTGTAAGACAACCTATCTCGATTTTACCTTCGAAAGAAAACCTTCTTTCCATTGTATCACACAAGGGCATGGTATCTTTCCATACAAAGCCTAAAGTCACCCCAAACACACCAGTGCCAACTAAGAAAATACATTTGTCATTCCAAAGGTTCCTTACTCTTTTCAACAATTATCACAAAAATATCGAATGGAAATTCTTAAACCCAAAATCCTTTGAATCCATACTCCTCTAGTTCAAAAATATAGGCAAGACTAGCATTTCACAAGGAAGTTAAGGAAAGGCGCGTAATTGATATACCTGAACTCTCCAGTCACTTCCCTTTAGGAAGAACCCCGTGAGTTTTACTACTTCATATTTTCCCTTTTAAATTTTTCCTCTTTGTTATGCCAAAAAAAACTTGATGTGGACCCATCAAATAAGTCAAGAAAATAAACCTTCTAAATATTTGCATTATGGAAGGTTCATTGGTGAGTGTACAAGTGTCCAAAGGGAAAGAAATAAGTTTATAACAATGCATAAAACCATAATTACCAATACTATCATATCGAGAAATAAAAGAAGTTGAACAAAAACATACCTGCGGTGAGTTTGGTTTAGGACGCCAAGAGATAACCTTTATCTTATCCTTAGGGATTCCAGTATAAACAAGAGCTTGGAAGTGTATAGGAGCAGCAACATTATCATTGGCCTCAAAGGTAATGTAATGATTACAACTAGAGACTGACATAGAGTTTAACTTGATGACCCTCAGAAATCGGTATTCTGTATTCTACGATACAAGAAAGAAGTTGAACAACAGTAATGCCGAATCAGAGGACCTAATAAATAGGCAGTGATGGAAGGACGAGAAAAAAACGAAAGAAGGAAAATCGAACATGTTCCCATAATTGTTAAAAACTTACAATACACGATACGTATCTTACGATTTGTATCGTCTCCTTCAGGGAAGGATACGTATCCCATCATGTATCCTTTTTGTATAAAAATACTACAATATGACTGCGTATCCTACGATTTATACGCATATCCTAATTTTATACGTATCATACGATTACTTATTCAAAAAAAGTTGGACCTTATTTCAAGAAGCGGAACCCTAAATGCATTAATCTAAGCCATTTGATCTAATTATGGCATCTTTCAAACCCTTTGATAGAAATTCAACCTCAATGTAGGTCTTGTATAAAAGAAAGAACCATACTTCGATTGTATTTTCTTTACGTTCTTTTCCTAACAAAGGGAACATAAAGCCTTAATGTAACAGGCCCCAGTTGAGAGACTTGAAATTTTGCATCTTAATTTTTTTTGACTGGAAGCATAATTTGTTGGTGTTATTAGGTGTATCTACTTCTTAATTATATTTTAATTATGATTAATGCTGTTGAAACATAAAATAAATTTAGTATTTTGACAAAGTTTCAATTGACAAAACCCAAATATGATAGATAATATCGAAAAAGATATAAATATCTAATTTTTAGAAACTCTAAAATATCTAGCTCTAGAAACTCAGAAATATCCTTGTGAAATATCTAGAATTTTTTTGTGAGAATTAGTCTCATGTGTAATTTCAGAATTACCTCAAAATTTATCTTGTATGAAAATATCTTTGTACTAGAATCTTCCATGGAGTAGTATAATCTTCCATGGAGTAGTATAAATAGGAATGAGTTCTAACCATGTTGACCATGATGTACCAAGCCAAAAAAAGTTTGAGTTCAAGTGCAACACAAATATTCTCCTTCTCCACGATTGTCTTTAGCATTCTCCCTCTTCCAAATATATTGTCCAACTACGCAATAGAAAACGATACACGATACGTATCTCGATACGAACTATACAAATGAAAAACAATACACGATACGTATCCCGATTTGACGATTTGAAAACATTGCATGCTCCTTGTTATAGACGTCAATTGCCTTGCTTGCACAATGATTGACCTCCTCAAACACACGGGAATTCCTTTCAAAGTTTGGGCACGGGTAAAGTAAACCGCAATTACCCACACCGGGGGAAGAACGACATCAAACCCTTGTACATCGCCAATAGGAAGTTAAATTTCTTCTCTCCATCATCACCGTTATAATACCATTGGTTACCATAGAAAGTACTGCAGGCGTAATGGCACAAACTTTGACTTTTTCGAGATTACAATATTGCCCTAACGTGTGGAGATGCTCAATCCGATACAATACAGGTAATAACGGTTTGAAATTCCGATAGATATTCAAAGCTATTAACTAATATAAGTACGTGAATTATATACATACCCCCGTCTCCAGGACCTGTTTACGGTAGATCTCAAACTCTGCAGGGGTCATTGAGCGGTATTGTTGTTGTTGGCTACGACCGCCGCCCAACACAAGCCCTAAGTGTCTGGGGATACCTCACTTCAATCGCAATTAGCCATCTTATCTCCTCTTTGCCTTGCACAAAAACCTAGCCCGAGAATTTTGGGAATGAATGACGGACGACTCGTCTATCCATCTGTCAATTCTAATAGGATAAATTTCATTGAACTTCATCATGTTTTCAAATAATTGCAGAGACCTCCCTAAAGTTTTTGAAATGTCTCCGTAGCTTTTTTTTGTTAATAATGATTCCAAGTTTCCGAAAGGGGTCCGGAGACCCTGTAGTGGTGCAGCATCTTAGTTGTCTAAAGTGTTTTCAATTTTCTAACTTTACAAATGACTCTTCAAAAAGATTAGATTTTAAACTCAGGCCTTTAATTGCTAAGATTGACAGCTGGGATGGTCCACTACACTCTTATAGCACGCTTTGGCACTACAAAATTGTTGGGACCTTCCGACACATCTTGTATTTGGCTGGATAAATATTTTTAAGTCACATTGGGAGCATCCCAATGATGATATCTATATAGTGAGCATTAGACTCTCCGCGCAACGCTTAAACTCTTCATGCTTGCATGCAGCTGAAAATAAATTTTCATGTTTTAAAGAGATCAATGACTGTAATAACCTTTGACTTGTTTGCATGACTATAGCCCAATTTTCTTATTTATACTTTAAGGTTCATGGAGTGAATTTTTTTGTAAGGGATTGAATGTGTTTTTTGGCCTTTCGGTGTTGTTGATACCCTCTCATTTGGCTGAGCAAGTATTTAAGCCCAATCTTGATCATTTGTCTATGATGAACAAGTTATCACAAATATTTGCCTATGAGTACAAAGTCTTGCTTGTACGATTGTGGACCCAAGTTGTTGAAACATCCTCCGAAAATCCTTTCTAAGCTTAATCACACTCTTTGTCTTCAGTTTCTGAACTGATTGTCACTGTCAGGAGTGGCAAATAGCAACTTGTTTCTGCCAATCGCCAGATGTACAATTAATCTAAAATAAAATTATTTTAAGTACTGGAACGTACCAATTTTCATAGAACTTTGAATTGAGTAAAATTTAATCATAAAAATTTCCATAAATTGTTAAGCGGGTAATGATATAGGGTTTCTAAACTCTTTTTAACATGCAACAAAATCTCTAATTGGGAAGCCTGTAAATTTTTATCTCGTAAAATTTTTTCTGAACAAATTGAAGGCAATAATACGGGAAAGAAAATTACTTAAACTCGCAAAAAAATAAAAAATAAAGAAGAAAATGGCAGTGAAGAAGACGTGGGTACGTTTTATGTCTGGTGTGCTTTTGGTCCCTTCAATTTGCATTCAACGCCCTTCGATATATATTAGGCGTGGCAAATTGAACTCAAACCCATTAGTCAATTCAAACCTACTTACTAAAAATTAGACCCAACCCATTTATAAAGTTGGGTTAAAATGAGTCTCAACCCATCTATTAATGGATCTTAATTGGGCATCAATTGGGTCAATTTAAATGACCCAATGGGTCATCAACATAACCCAAAAACAAAGAATTCAACGGCTACAAGACTATCGACGGGCGTGGTGCTCAGGTGCGGATCACGGGGGGCGGGTGCATTACGCTCCAATACATCAGCGTCATAATCCACAACATCGAGGTCACCCACTGTGTTAACTTTTCTCTCTCTATTTTTTTTTCTTTTTTAATTTTACGGTACTGTTTGAATCAGTTTACGTGCACATAAATAATCGCGAGTCCGTTTAAAGGCACATCATCTAGAACCAAAGAATTCAAAACTTTGTTTTCCCAGGGGTTCTTGGGTGGAAAAAAAAAAAACATTAAATTTGGACATTTTTGTATATAGGGATAATATGATAATTTAAGTGGACATGGGCATTTTAGTCATTTAGATGTATAATGGTAATATAGTCATTTCAATGAACATGACTAATTGCGTTAATGCCGTTCAGGAAAAAAAAAAATTTGTAATTAGGTTAATGGACGGGTCGGTTTGGTTTTAAGTAAATGGGTCGAGTTGGGTATGGGTATTTAGGCTCATAACTAATGGGTTTTAAATGAGCCAATAATGACCTATTAAAAATCTAACCCATTTACAATTTACCCAATTTGACCCAAATCCGTCCATTTACCACCCCTAATATACACTATGGCAGTAAGCAAATGGGATACAAAGGGAGAGTAGTTTGGGTAGATTTGTAGGAATGGAAGATTTGACAGCGGAAAAGCCATTAAATTGAAGGGAAAGAGATGTGCAAGGTTCACTGAGGAAGGGAAGAGTTCTTCCTCAAAACGAAAAGAGAGGGAGAACGTGGGGAATCAGGAGGCAGTTGAAGCGGATTAAAAATTAAAAAAAGAGAGGTGGCAGTTGAGGTTACTATTTTACCATCTTACCCCAGAAAGTTTGTACATGGAAAGCTCAGAGAAAAGTAAATATTGTTTTGTTTTGGGACAAAAGTAAAAAATACTTTTGTGACACAACTTCAATTTTAGGTTACACCAAAGGGTGCTCCCCTTTAGAGTAGACTAATCAAAATTGGATAATCAAAAGTTGACACATTATCTTTTTATTATCCATTTAAGGGATTGCTAAGGTAAGCAATGTAGAGGTCTACATTGAAATAATCAAAATTGGATAACCAAAGTTTGCCACATCACTTTTTCAAATTACAAAAAAACTAAAACTATTTATATTGAAAACTTTTATTTTAATAGTTTTCAAAGTAATAAAAATTATTTATTAGAAATAAAAAGTAATTTTCCAAAAACAAAATTTCAAAATTATTTTCTGAAAAAAAAAATTTTAAATAATAATTTTTTTGAAAACTTTTTTTGTGTAACAAAAGATTTTTAAAAAAATATTTTTTAAAATAAATTTGTGACAATATGGTTGAGGGAGATAGAGAGAGAGAAGATATTAATTTTTTTTTTTGTAATGATAGTGTACTTGATTAAAAAGATTTGGGGTTCACTAAATTTGATTATTGATAAAAGATTTACTAGTTTTGTTTATTCAAGGAGCAAAATTTGATTTGTTGTTGAGAAATTGTTTTGGTTATAATTAACTATTTTGAAAATTTATCGGAGTCAACATTTTCTTTGCTTTTTTATCGATTGAACTAGGAATCTGTGATTATCATGGGGTAAGAGAGTGACCAGATTCCTACTCAGTCTGGAAATATGATTCCTGGTTGGATGTGTAATCGAGAATTATATTCATATTCTTGTCTCTTCCAAGCGTGGGAATCACAAAAGTATGGCATCACATTCATATTGTTGTCTCTTCCGAACATTGGAATTATAAAAGTATGACATAATATTCTCATGCCTTCTCAAAATTCCCGCCATCGAATTTGAGCCTTAAAGTTGTTAAAAATAAATTAACAAAAAAACAAATAGTCTGTATATGACCTAAGTGGACATGCTTGGGTTTTGAAATTTGTTTTGATTAGGCTCAATGTGAACCGAATTTGGGCTTATGCATATCCCATTACCATACGGTTCTAGTTACTCTGAAAATCGTGTTAGTAGCTTTGAAAAGGAGCGCACTCCCATTTCGTCTCTTTAACTATGTAAAAAATACAATATTGTCCTTAAGCCAAAAGTGAAATCATTAAAGAGCAATACTGTAACATCACATAAATAAAAGACAAAAAAGAGAAGTGCGATTATAAAAAAGGAAGTGCTAAAATCACTCCCCCTTTAAAAATCCTGTAAGTTATGACCTTTTGACTCACGCAAATATGTAGTAAAAAGATGTGTTGGGGCACTTGCTTGAAATCCAGTTTGATTTGCTTATGGTACATTACTATAGTTCAGTGTGGATTCAGCCCTATCAAACTATCGTTACTGCTTAATTTTTTGTATTTACGGGTGATAGAGATCCCTTCCTCCCCTCCCTATTTAGACCGCGTTTCAACTTTTGGAATGATAATCTGGTTTCGTTCTAGTAAATAAAGAAAGTCGGAGCACTAGCATAGTAGCATGTGCCTACTTAGATACTGGTTAAACCCTGGCCAAAGTTCAGCAATTTTTAAAAGCTTGTTTTATGCATGCTACTAAAATTCATGCCGAACAATGATTTCTCGATTTTAGTAGAGACTAGTAATACTAAGATCACTCAACTGTTTCCTTTTTCTATTTTAATAATTATCACTGTAACACTCAACGGTCGATCATCTTCTTAATTCAACCGAATATGGACCCGTGACTTGGTTTTGTTTCTTTAACTACCCCACCTGAAAATCGAACGGCGGTTGTTCCATTGAATTCCCAAAATAATTAGCCTGAGAAAAGCAGTAGATTGTTCCAACTTCCAATAGGCTTTTCCAAAAATGGATTCATCATTTTTTTTCCCTCTTCTGTTTTTAATAACTCAGGGGTCTCTGGCCATCGATTCTTCATAAGCTTCAATAATCTTTAATATATATTCAACATTCAGAATGATGAGAGTACAATATAGTATTGCTACATATGATGATGATGATCGAAATATGTAAATAAGATGCAGAAAACTCCACGTAGATATTAAAAACGGAGCTACGTGGAGTTTTAGTAATACTTTCGGTCCTAAATTATGTGTTCTACTATTAATTCGCGATAAGAAGCTAATGAGCAAAAGTTCTATGGCTTCTGCTTCTGGGTGTAGATGTAGTCAACATGAGCAGCCAGAGTCCTCCTCATCAAGCACTCTTCATCTCCTATTCCTTCACAGCTCTCTTCCACTACCACCTCTGTTTTCTGATCTTCAACACCCTAATCAAAACAACAACAACAACAACAACAAAAACACATTTAAGAACCAATTAACCCAAATCACAAAACCCATGAGCAAAACCAATATCTAAGACTGAATTTCAACAAATTGAACCTACCCCATGTTGGGTTTTCACGAGATAGTGCTCCAGAGGGTTTGGCGCGGGGCGGGCGGCGTAGGATAGCGTGGAGCAGAGGAGGAGGAGGACTAACGTGAACAGGGTGATAAGTTTTGTGGACATCTTTTGTTCTTTGATAGGCAGCAATTAAATGGTTAAGGTTGGGACTTGAGATCAGTTGGTTAACTTATGGCTTGTACACAGAGGGGACTGTGGTGATATTGGTATTTGTAGAAGAGGATAAGAAGAGAGGACCATAGAATTTAAAAGCGTGTGAACTTGAGAGAGTGAAAGGAAGACTTTAGTCTGGTAACGCGCGTTAGATTACATATTTACGTTTAGAAAATAATATGCCGACATATAGTCTGGTCTGGTACAGTGGGACTCAAGGGGCCTTCAGAATCAGAGTGGCCGATCCAAAAATTCACCAACAACCGACCAAATAGATCATTATTCTCGCCGCCTCTATTTGTTGGTCACATATGTTACTTTTGGCGGTCTCAACAAAATAGTTTCGGTTCAAAAATAATGGGTAAAAGTCGATGAATTTACTATTCCATGATGATATCAATAGCACTTACAATATAGGCAATATAGCACAATTGACTAGTAAGAGCATCCACAGTGGAATAACAAAAAATAGATAATTAAAAGTTGTCACATCATCTTTTGTTATTCAATTAAGAGGTTGCTAAGGTTAGCAATGTAGATATCAACAATGGCATAATCAAAATTGAATAATCAAAATTTGCAACATCACTTTTTCAACCTATAAAAATCTAAAATTTGTCACCATATAAACAATTTTTTTTAAAATAGTTTTCAAACTAATAAAAACAGGTTATTAGAAATAGAAAATACTTT
The DNA here is from genome assembly GCA_014282245.1 of Rhododendron simsii. Taxonomy (NCBI): domain Eukaryota; kingdom Viridiplantae; phylum Streptophyta; class Magnoliopsida; order Ericales; family Ericaceae; genus Rhododendron; species Rhododendron simsii. Next base: position 9,623 of record WJXA01000284.1, read on the forward strand.
TTTGAAAAAACACTTTTCGGAAAAAGTTTTAAAAAATGTTTTTGAAAAAAATACATTTTTTTTAAATAACAGTTTTTGAAAAAAAAAAAAAGACAGGTTAAAAAAAACAGTTTTAAGGTCTTTGACCAATTGGGTCTTGGGTAGCTTTAAAGATTAAGTCATTTTCTTTTTCATTTTCTCTTGTCCTTTTAATCTTTGTAATTTTTGAATTCGGAGATTAATAAAATCTTTTTGCTGATAAAAAAAAAAGTTTATGTTTTTGCAAAAAAGAAAAACATCTTTTTAAAATATGAGAGAGAGAGAGAGAGAGAGAGAGAGAGAGGGGGGGGGAAGGTTTTTGTACAATGATGGGTGTACTTGATTAAGAAAATGTGAAAACCACTAAATTTGATTATTGGCAAAAAGTTGCTAGTTTTGCTTATCCGATGGCCAAAATTTGATAAGTTGCTAAAAGGTTGTTAAGTTCGGTTATGCTATCGTGAGCACTTTTTTGAAAAAAAATATTGCTAACTTTAACAACCCTATAGTTTTGGTTATTGCATTGTGGATGCTCTAAGACTTTGTACAAATTTCTTGGCACCATGAACTAAGAAACCCCACTTTTTCGGTTTCCTGCTTACTTACCAGAAATGCAGCCTTGCTCATCCAATGGACATCAACTGTAATGAGATTGTAGGTGGTTTATCTACTCAACATTAATGACTTACCGAAAATGTGGCTGTCAATTCTTCAATTTGCAAGGTTTAGTCATGGCCACAAATTTGATTAATGGTGATTCATGCACACATATATTGTCATAATTAAAGCAACAACTCACGATTTATTCATTATGATAACAACATGTGATACCACAGAGTTTAAATTCTGTCTGCCACGGATGGAAATCTTACCATGTCCACCACCACCATTTGTTGGTTTTATCGTGCGTTTATTGCATTAATCTAAATCGTTCGTCTCGTAGAGCCCGCTAAATAGTATATTCACACATAAAAAATTAGCTTAATCAGACATTGATAGGTGTATAAAAAATTAAATTTTAGTTTATAAAATGAATGATCTGATTCTATCTAGCTATAATTTTAAAGTTAAACTATCCAAGTGCATGGTTCAGATTACAGGGGAAACACAATGGAACCCATTATAAGCAGTGGAAACGATGGGGTTCCCAAAAGAATTTAAATACTGTGTCAGTGTGAGCGGTAAGTCGGTAACCATCAGAAACCTCTATGCAAAATGAATGAAGGAATACAACTATATGTCTATATCACGTAGTCATGCAGATATCATCTACTATTGTTAGTTTATTAGATTTTTTTTTTTTTCCCAGCTTCAATCAAAAAGGCGGCTGCTAGGTACATACTGGTAATGCTAATCATGTCCTATACATCTATTATTCTTTCTTGGCCGAAAGCATAACTCTGACCCTGAAGTCAATGTCATGATTATCAGAATGTAAAGCAGTACTCAAAGTAGTAATAGTAGTTCTTAGTTACAGAATAGTTATATGTATAGTTTATTTGTGATTACAAAAGTTGGCAATTAAGTAGAAGGATTATTCAAAGACCGGCCCGGATTCTGGGTAGTTAGAGTAACATATTAGTATATTATTTAATTTGTGCTACTCTATCGCAGATTTAAAATGTGTCAAGATTCTCTTCAGCCTCTTTTTGTGACCGATCCAATTGATCGATTGCGTTTTTGGACCGTTTCTGAGCTCATTTTGATAGGAGTATTAAATACCCTACATGCAACGATCCCGCTCCAGCTGGTTGGCCTTTACTTATATTCCACATCATTTTTCACTTTTTTTCCCGATGTGGGACTACTAGTTGGGTTCTCACACAGTCACACTACATATAGTGGATTTCGCCAAGAATAGCAACCCTGTAAAAAATCATTTAATTGGTTGGATATATCTATCCATGCATGATAGAAAGGTAGAAATATATTTGTCTTGAGATAAATAGGCTCCTATTATCATACAATGCGACATGATTTTGGACAGAAGTTAGGTTTTGCATAAAATCTCAAATAGGAACAGTTCCCACAATCAAATTGATACTAAAAAGGGCATGAAATACTTCAAACTACAGGACCGTCAGAGTGGAAACTGAGACGATCCTCATCCTCCAAATATTCCTTCTAGATTCTAGCTCACATCGCTCTGAAATATTCTTAGCCCACCTGCAACAAGAACTACATTGAAAACGATAAAGATATAGGTACCGACGGATTTCCCACCGAAATCGTACCGACGGGCCTCGCCGGGCCATCTCCGGCCACCGGACAGCCGATCCGAGCCGTCCAATAATTCTAAAAAAAAAAACCGAGGGGGCCTACGCGAGAAATAACGGCATCCGAAGTGTCTAGGGTGTTGGATCAAGCACCTTTTTTTTCGTGTATATATGTTTCGTGTATATATGTAAACATATATATACGAAAAAAAGGGTGCTTGATCCAACATCCTACACACATCGGATGCCTTTATTTCTCGCGTAGGCCCCCTCGGTTTTTTTTTTTAGAATTATTGGACGGCTCGGATCGGCCGTCCGGTGGCCGGAGATGGCCCGGCGAGGCCCGTCGGTACGATTTTGGTGGGAAATCCGTCGGTACGGATAGCAGCACTCCATTGAAAAATACCCAAAGAAGCATATTATATCCATAGAACTAAAAGAAGTTTGGAGGTATGAAACAAAAACTAATTAAGTTTGAGCGAATTAGTTTCCAGTCTATTGTAGGGAATCAGTCCAAAGTACAATCAACAATTCGTAGTCATTCTCCAAGCTCGGGTAATCAATGGTTCAACGGCTCATAGTCTTCTTCTGATCATTAGAACTCAAAGTACACAATCAACGGTTCATCATCAATCAATCAATGCCAGCCCTGATTGATGATGAACTGATAATTGTGGGGTTAAGCTCCTATCCAATCTACCTTATGGTCCAATTTTGGCCACTCAGCCTTTTTCCGACGAACTTCGGTTAATTTCAATGATCGAATCCGTTCATCTTTTAGATCTCGTCAAGACGCATAGGCATGGAAAAAATCATGTCCTTCTGATATCATTAATTACAAGATTGGAATACATTTATTTTGAACAAGTGGTGAGAGGGGTACCAATCTAGTGTGGGTATGTATTTTTTCCAACATAAACAGATTACGATCATGTTTTAAATGATATCCGATGGACATGATCTTCTCAATTGGTATGCGTCTCGACGAGATCTACGAGATGAACGGACCCAATCATTGAAAGTAACAAACATTCACCGGAAAAAAGCTAACTGACCGGAACTGGACCATAAGGTAGATTGGACAGGAGCTTAACCCATGATTGTGTACTTGGAGTTCTGATGATCAAAAGAAGACTACGAATTGTTGAACCGTTGATTACCCAAGCTTGAAGAATGACTATGAATTGTTGATCAGGGCTTGCATTGATTGATTGATGATGGATCGTTGATTGTGTATAATAGATATTCACAAGTTTCTGGATGCAGACAAAAAACAGGTTGGTGAATAACAAATCAGTGAACAAGAATATCGATCTCTATGTTGATAAGGTTGACTGACTTTATAAGGGTGAATTGAGAAATTAGAAAAAGGAAGATTTGAGCAATCTAGTCCAGTTGGAAAAAACACAGGGCGAGGAATCAATCATGTTTATCTTCTAGGGATTTGTTTGTTCTACTAAAAAATAGTAGGAATTGAAACCAAAACTTTTTGAACGAGTCAAAAACTCAAAAGCTTCACTATCCAGCTGGGAGCCTTTCGGCATTGATTCATGCCTTGTGTTGTGTCCACGGGAAAAAGATAAAATCAAGAATAATTAGGAATGATTTTTGCATGCGCAAAATCTCCCTCCCTCTTTCCCTACCTCTGTGGGGGAAAAAAGTGAAGGCAACAAACATCCATTTGACTTCAACATGGAATATATTTAATTTTGTCGTCATTTCCTTTCTCTCTCATAATGATAGTATAGTATATTTTATTGATG
>WJXA01000030.1:0-87810 GCA_014282245.1 Rhododendron simsii
AAAGTACCAAAATATGGTGGTGTAGACAAACATTGATTTGTTCTTTAGTGAAAATGATAGTTTGGTATCATCAGCCTTGTCAAATGGTCGTGAAGGTTGAAACCCCTCTCAAAAGAACTTGAGGCATGATGTGACGGTGTCCCAAAACCTGAATAATTTTTGCATCATCTTCCAGACTGTGGAGGCTGAAGCTTCTCACAAAAGAACTTGAGACATCACGTAACGGTATCCCAAAACTTCTGAATAATTTTTTTATCTTTCAGACTGTGAAGGCGGACGCCCCTCCCAGAAAAGGATGGAGAAAGGAACAAAATTGTGTGGATCGTTGAATTGCAACAGTTTCAGAAACTCAACCGTACTGGTTTCCATTTGCAGTGCACCTCACGTTGGTAGAATCTCTAGCGTAGACGTAGAGAATCACCATTAACCAAATATATCTCAAGGAGATTTTGGTCATTTGGGAGTTTAGAGGCAATATTTATGGGGATGACGTTACCTCTGTATCACATGAATCTCGGAAGCTTCTAAATGCACTCTTTTCCTTCTCTCCACAATCGAGCATAACTCATCTAGTGTAGGTTCTATAGGAAAATGAGTGGAGATGGTTTGGACAAAAATAAAAATAAAAATAAAAATGAGTGGAGATGGTTTTGTGACTCTCTTCGTGGAGGAGTTTTTCAGTGCCGAGCGGGTATTGCCGACGTGATATTCTCTCAGAGCATCTGAGTCGTCCGATTCACTTTTGGACAGTTCGGATTGAAACCCCCTCTCTCCTCTCACCCAACAATTTCTCTCCTTTTTCTCTTTCTAAATCTGAGCCGTTCAAACACGCAATAAACGGTTCGGATGCGCGAGCAGGCATCACGTGATACCCGCTTGGCACTGAAATTTTTTCCCTCTTCATGAGATTTACTCCTGACTGCCCACTCTTCAAGATAAAACAAACTTAATAACACTCCACATTGGAATTGTCTCATCGAGACGAATAATTTGGTGAGGTCGGATGCGTGATTGGAACTCGTTTGCGATTGAACAAATGTGAATTGTGTATTGTCGGGATTTCTTTTTCTGTTAGAAATGCAAAAATAATCAATGTGGAAGTAGAGGATATTATATTTGATTATGGACTAAATGGATAATCAAATACTGATGTAATACATTTTAATTATTGGTTTTAATTATTAGTAATATTGCGGATGCTCTTATGGTGGTTATCTAGTACATTTCTCACCGCCTTTTGTTAGTCTACACTCAGGAAAAATATTTTTTTATAGGCTACACTCAAGGTATTTTATAGACGAATTATGGGCTTATGGCACTACTTTTCTAGGATTTGGATTTCTAAGTGTGCACAGAGAAGAAAGAGAGGCCTTTTTAGAAGCTCCCCATGATTCTGTTGCAAATGTAGGTGTAGATCCTTTTGATTTTTGTTTTGAGATACTTCCCTCCAGGATCGACTCTTTCTTTCACACATCATACACTACCCATCATTCACGTTTCAAGACCCTCTGTTAGTTTGCAAAAGTAAAGTTCTCGTGCTTAAAGTTCAACAATTGCTATGCCAACTTGTTTTTAAGTGCTGTTCCGCTTTTTAAATTTTTTTTTTTTAAAAAAAAGGTAACTTTAAGTTTAAATGTAATAAAAATAAAAAATATATTTTTAATTTTTTTTCATCGTTTTCAAATAAGATTCATTTTGCTTGAAAAATTATTTACGTGAATACATAATTTTTGAGTTTGAAATTATTTTTTTTTTTCTAAAACTTCATTTTTAAAAAAATTGGAACACCATCTAATCTGCAACTAAAGATTTATTGGCTTTCCCCACTTTTTATCTCTTGTGATTTTGCACTACCGTCCATTTTTTGTATATTTTTCAAACCCTTGGCCCTCGAGGGTTTATGCTTCTCCGGTGGCATATAAAATGATATTTGTATCTATTACCCCAATCCCCTCTGAGAAATCAATCTTCTCCCCCTCACCTTATCCCTCTTCTTCTATCCTCTCTATCTCCCATGCTCTCCTCTTAAAAATCCAATCTTTGGGTTTCTTCAAGGTCAGGTAGAGAGAGAGAGAGAGAGAGAGAGAGAGAGAGAGAGGAGAGGGAGAGACATGGAAGCAGTTCTACAAACAAAAGGGGTTCTCTCTCTTCCTTCAAAACCCAACCCTAGGGCTTTCAACCTTCTTCCATCACAGGGGCTCAGGCATAGATTCATCACGCCCTTGAAAGCCAAACCCCTTGATGGGTTGTCTCTATCTCTCAATGGGTTATCAAGGTTCCATGGTTTTGCAACAAACCCTCATGGGGTTTTCCAAAAGAATAGAACTTTTCATATTTGCAGGGCTGAGGCAGCAGCAGCAGCTGATGGGCAGCCACTATTTGGAGAACCAGAGTCCCCCAAGTTTATGGGTGTTGAAATCGTGACCCTAAAAAAGATTATACCTCTTGGGTTGATGTTCTTTTGCATTCTCTTCAATTACACAATCCTTAGAGACACCAAAGATGTGTTGGTTGTGACAGCTAAAGGGTCTAGTGCTGAGATTATACCATTTCTGAAAACTTGGGTCAACTTGCCCATGGCTATTGGGTTTATGCTTTTATACACAAAATTGGCTAATGTGTTGTCAAAGCAAGCTCTCTTCTACACAGTTATTCTCCCATTTATTGCCTTTTTTGGGGCTTTTGGGTTTGTTCTGTATCCCCTTAGCCATTATTTCCACCCTACAGCTTTTACTGATAATCTTCTAGCCACCCTTGGTCCCAGATTCCTTGGTCCGCTTGCAATTATTAGGATCTGGAGTTTCTGTCTGTTCTATGTGATGGCTGAGCTCTGGGGTAGCGTGGTGGTTTCAGTGCTGTTTTGGGGATTTGCCAATCAGGTGATAATATGTTCTATTAAACTGTTTTCTGCTTTCTGATTTTTCTATATGCTTTGTGAGTTTTAGATTTTTTGAGTTTCAAGTTGAGTAAGAATTTGTCTATTTGATTCTTCATTTCTCAAGGAATTCTTAGTATTTTCCTGTTAACAAGTCAAACACTTCAAAGTATCTATAAAAGTTTGAAGTGCACTTTGTCACAGGTGGATGATAATCTTATGGTTGTGAAATGGTTTGTGAAGTACATAATATGCGATTGTGCTGTAGCATCTATTTTTGTTGAATTTTTCTTTCTTCGGATTGTGGTTTGGGATACTTTTTCTTGATAATTTGTTGACTGAAATGAAATGAGGGGATATTCTCTATTTGACGTGAGAGATGATGTGTTGCCGGAGGCTCGGAGATGAAAGCGTTGTCATATCGATTGACTTGATGCTGAAATATTACTCTATTTGGTTGATTCATGCACTTTCCTAACGTTTGTTTCAGTCAAGTAGTGGGAAAAATTATTTCTGTTTTGTAGCTTTTATGTTTACTGTGCTTCAATTGTGATCCTCTTGCTACTGAACTGATTACGTTAACCGAATATACGCCCCATACTGATAGTTAAGGATTATATCTTACTGTTGGCTTCATCAACTTATGTGGATTGTCTTAACCTCCTATGCGATTGAAGGGCGACTTTCCAAGCACTGCAAGACAAATAACCCAGATCAAGTTATGGAGCTTCCATTTTGTTTTTAACAGGTTCAGGGGAATTTTTGTCACAAAAATGGTGGAAGTGGAACCACCTTAAAGCACTCTGATGTGAACATGTGGGACAAAGCTACCTATACTGCCAAATGTGGTGTTGCCCTATGATATTTAGCTTGTATAAGATGAATAGTTTGTTGAGCGGTTATGGTTTGTACCATGTATTTTGTTGCTTTTGCAATTGCTCTATGTTAGCCTATGTAGCACCGACACTCCTCTGAAGGCGACGTACCAGTGTCGGACACGGATACGCTCCCGACACGTGTCCGACATATCTCCCGGAGTGTCCTTTTTTTTTTTTCCTTTTAATATTTGGGGTCTGACACTCTTCCGACACTTTACGGACACTTTAGGGACACGTCGGGGGGTAAAAATGCAATTATAAGAACTTTTAAAGTGGATCAAAGTGTACACTTAAGTGACACTCTCTTTGTTACACACACACACACACACACACACACACACACACATATATATATATATATATATATATATATATATATATAAAACGTGTTGTGTCCCCCATTTTCTGAAAATTTGTGTGTTGGTGTCGTGTCTGTGTCCGTGCTACATAGATGTCAACTATGAATTCTAAGCTCATCTTGTTTTATGACTCTTGTCTATTCATTCTGATCTCATCTTGTTTTTCCCCCCTTCTCCTGAGGTTCATTTTTGGCAACTCATGGCTTTTGATTACTTCCCCATACTTTTTTCCCACCATAATCGACTCTTAAACCTGAAGAAATCGAAGTAGCTGCTTTGCTTTCTGCCAAAGATTTCTTTGCCATGCTCCGCAAGGAAACATCTTGGCCACCACTTCATCATGCTTAGTAGTGTCAAACCCCATCTTTATCCTTATAGACTGCATGCTATATGAAATCACGTTATTGTTCTGGTCATGCATAAGAAAATGTGCTCCTTCCACTCGTGTCATTATGAAGTCACTTTGTCAAGCTTGGCCACTTGGCACGTGCTATTTCCTGGTAAATGCATTGCTAAGTCAAATCACTTTCTGGCCGACGAAAAAGAAGAAAAGAAATTGAAATCACTTTTGATTGCCTTTTCTTTAGGCTGTGTTTGGATCGAGGATTATGGAGATATTTGTTGAGGATAACCGGAAAAGAAAAGTTGAGGAAAGCATACTCAGTTTGTATGGGAAATCTTGTATATTTTCTTTTTCCATCCAAAAGTTCCTCTATGAATTTTGATTTGAGCTCAGCCTTAAAGAAAGATGGGCTGAAAGAAAAATGGGCTGATGAGTTATTTAGCCCATCATGTATATACATGCCACTTAGAATATCCTTAAATGCCTAAACTCATCTCAAGGATGGTAAAAAGAGCACCCTGGCTTTAATTGCTAGTTTTGACTGCTTCCATCTGACTGAGGCAGATAATGATGACAAATTTGTTGCTTAAATGCTCCTTGCGTCAATGTTTGTGAATGGTATCGATATTACCATGTTTCCTATCTCAAATGTACTGGCTGGTACAGCAAATAACTCTTCCATGCTTCTTTTGCAGATTACCACAGTTGAGGAAGCTAAAAAATTCTACCCACTTTTCGGGCTTGGTGCCAATGTTGCCCTTATTTTCTCAGGTCGAACCGTGAAGTACTTCTCTAGTTTAAGACAATCTTTGGGTCCTGGAGTTGATGGTTGGGCTATGTCCTTAAAAGCAATGATGAGCATTGTCGTGGGTATGGGGTTCACAATCTGTTTTCTGTATTGGTGGGTGAATAAGTATGTGCCTCTTCCAACCCGAAGTAAGAAGAAGAAGGTAATCCTCTTTTATGATGCTGTCTTCAAATTCTTAACTTTCTGCATCTAAAGTGAAAAACTTAAAAAATTATTTTGCAGTTCGTCAATGGGTCCATTTATGTGATGCAATTATCTATTTATTCCTTTCAGGAAAAACCGAATATGGGGACAATGGAGAGCTTGAAGTTCTTGGTTTCATCAAGATACATTAGGGATCTTGCGACGTTGGTGGTTGCCTATGGTATTAGTATTAATCTTGTTGAGGTCACGTGGAAATCAAAGCTCAAAGCCCAGGTAAACTAAAGTGGGCCTCTGAATTTCTTTGCATCATACTTTGCTCTCTGTGTGTGTGTGTGGGCGCGTGCCACTGTGTGTTACCACGGAGCATCTGCATTTATACCTACCAAATGACGTTTTGGAACAAACATTCTGGAACATGGTACACCTTTGTTCCAAAATGGTGAATTCAACGATCTACAGTGGTCCCTAAACCTTTTTCCCATCATCAAATGCACTATAGAAATTAAGAGAGACTGTTTCAGGAAAAGAGAAATGGTCAAAGCACGGTCACTATGTTCCCCTTGCCGTTTAAAACCTTGTTCCATGTAACATAGCTCTAAGTTGCTCTCACTCTGAACTATGCAGTTTCCAAGCCCAAATGAGTACTCTTCCTTCATGGGTGACTTCTCAACTGCAACTGGGGTAACAACTTTCACGATGATGCTTCTAAGCCAATGGATATTTAACAAATATGGTTGGGGAGTTGCAGCCAAGATCACACCCACGGTCCTGCTTCTGACGGGAGTTGGCTTCTTTTCACTAATATTGTTTGGTGGTCCAGTTGCACCTGTGATTGCAAAGTTTGGGATGACTCCCCTTCTAGCAGCCGTATATGTGGGTGCACTGCAGAATATTTTCAGCAAAAGTGCTAAGTACAGCTTGTTTGATCCTTGCAAAGAAATGGCCTATATTCCTTTAGATGAGGAAACGAAGGTTTGATGCTTTACTCACTACATCACCTTTTTCCCGTTTTAAGGAATCTGAATGTTGAATCATCGGTATATCTAGTGGAAATTTTGTAAGAACTCTGAAAGTAGCTTGAGCTCAAAAGCAGGGCATGCTTGGTATAATTTTCGCTTCGTGTTCTTAGGAAAATGCAGCACGAAATAGTATTTGGAATAATTTCCTAAACACAATCCATTTTTCAGAGAACACCAAGATGACATTTCCCCCTTCTTGAAAGCTGTTTTGGCACAGAGAACAAAACAATATGAAAACGATGAGTGTCCTTTAGTTTCCATTGTACAAAAGCGAAGAGCTGGTATTTCTTAGATCTCAATATAGTATCGAACCTAGACATGAATATGCTTCAACTTTTTGTAAGAGCAGGTGATTCATTTTCATTGTCGATTTGAACCTTACTTCATTTTTTTTTTGCATTAGGTGAAAGGAAAGGCTGCCATCGATGTGGTCTGCAACCCACTGGGGAAGTCAGGAGGAGCTTTGATCCAGCAGTTCATGATCTTAACTTTCGGGTCACTGGCGAACTCAACCCCTTACCTTGGGGGCATACTTTTAGTGATTGTGCTTGCATGGTTAGCTGCAGCCAAGTCTTTGGACACCCAATTTACTGCTTTGCGTCAAGAGGAAGAGCTTGAGAAGGAGATGGAACGAGCGGCCGTGAAAATCCCAGTTTTGGCCGAAGAAAAGGAAGGCGGGAACGGATCTTTTGTGGGTGGGCCTGCGCTGAATCCAACCGGAGGTGACTCAGCAAGCGGTTCAACAACCTCAAGTCCTCGCAATCTTTGAAAAGATTCATTCATTACTTCAAGGAACAGCAGATGTCAGAAAAAGAAGTTGAGAAGTCTTGTTAGTTGCTTTGCTGCTTGTAGGATTTTACTTCATTTAGACATAATTAGAACCTCATCATTGCTTGTATTGGAAAAAGGCAGGTATTTCACGTTCTTTTTAATAGAAAACTGGATTAAATTATGTCCTAAAGCTTGTGTCACTTCGTTTGGTTGACTTGATGTTGCTCTAAATAATGTTTGAACTCTGAACTCTAAAATTCGGGATACAGGCGACTTGCGTAAAAGATCCAAACAATCAAGGGTACACCATCTTGGTGGGGTAGTTGGTGAAGCAGCTTATTTTTACTGTCCGTCTTTGTCCCATGCAGTTGCAGGGTAAAATCTACTTGCGCTCTTGTGAATCAAATGTCGTGTGTGCGATCAATGCCCCCTCATCCATCCTTTTCCTCGGCAGAAAAAAGGGGTAAAGATACGGTCTATGATTTTTCTCCAATTTTTTCGCTAGAACTTGAAAAATAGCTGCTGCCTCCATATTGGACCAAATTAAACATTCCAAAAAGTTTTCGCACAATGCAGGAGGGAGAAATTAGCATGTGCTGTATGCTGAAAACAATAGCAGAAAACCCATGTGCCATGATCAAATAACTAGCTGTTATTGCATATCTAGTACACAAACGAAGCTCTTATAATACACAAATCAAGCCCAGAAAACCTAAATCTCACACAATTATTCAGCTGAAATAGCTGTAAACTAACACTCTCTAAACCAAATGATCATAAAAATGAAGATATAGGATATTAAAAAAAAAAATCGTACGACACGCTGTCAACTAAAAGTTCATATCTTGACTGCTTTCTTAATAGTCTTGATGGATGACTTAATGAAGTTATTTCCCGCTGCAATATCCTCATCACAGTCCTCATCACCAATTACTGATGGCTTCTTGCTAATGCAATCCACTCCCTTTCTCATACCTAGAATCAAAGAAGGAGAAGAAGGGATTCGCCTAAACGCCCTAAAACTGTCGGACCTCGCAAGCCCTTTTTCCTTCGCATTCCTCTCCTTTTTCTCTTGCACTTCAAAACTGGTCCTAATTTCTTCTCCTCCTTTTTCCTTCCCATCCCTCTCCTTTTTCTCAGGCACCTCAAAGCTGCTCCTTCTTTCTTCTTCTCTTCCTTCACCAGCAATACCCAACTCTTCATTCACTTTGCTTTTCTCTTTCAATATTTTGTAAGGAGGGGTTTTAATGGGTGTAGTTCTAACTTCAAAGTGAACTCTCTTCTCTTCACTTTTCCCTCTATCTTGTTTTTCATCCTGTTTCAAAGCTACAACCTTAATGTCAGGCGGCGGGTATTTGAGATTTAGCTTTCTGATTATTTCGTCAGTCTTGCTGTTGTCATTGTCATCGAAATGTTGAGGATTTTCATCAGTACCTCCTTCCGGAGTATTATCCTCCCACAACATCTGAATCCACTTCTCTATATTGCCTTTTCCGCGCTGCCTTCTGCTCTCTTCATCCTCCTCCTCTCTTTCAGATTCACGGGTGCCTGGAAATTGAAGTTTCAGTATCTCCCTCTGCTCTCCTGTTTTCAGCTCTTGAATTTTGGCCTCATTTTCCTCCTCTGCAGCAACTATGCCTTCGCCACATTCATTGTCAATTTCATCCTGTTTTTGCTCTTCATTTGCTGATAACCCTGCTTCTGATAATTTCTGCTCCTCTTCCAAAAACACCCTAAGTTCCTTGTGCAAAGAGGTCCTTGACTTGTTTCCCGGCAAATAAATGAGTGCCCTTTCGTCTCTCTTTTCCATGAAAGCATCAGTGATTTCCTTCTGTAAATGTGTCCTTGGTTTGCTTACGGGTAAGTACAAAACATTTGTCTCGTCATCTTTCTCGTCAAGTGCTATATCGTCCATTCTTGATCTCTTCCTCGCATGCTCCCCTCCTGGCCTTACCAGTTTCTCTAGCTCATCTCTTTGTTTGAACTTTCTGTGGAGTTCTTTCTCTGATGAATCGCAAATCGCTTTCTGAGCTTCGAGTCTTGCCATCAGGGCATTAGCTGCTGCCTGGTTCAACCTCAACTGTTCCTTGTAAATGACACTCCTACAGATAAAGAGGGGGGAAACGAGATTTTATCAATTATCATCGACCAAACCATTGTCACTCTTAAGTTGAATAGAATCAGATATAATGGTAGAGGCAAATAGATAGAGCTATTACGTAGTCATCTAAATTGATGAACATAATCTATGTATAGGCAGGCTCATAAAACAAACAAAAGTAAATAAGACCAATACAAGTGGAGAAAATAACATAGTATGACCTGAATCACAAGGGTAAAGTAACTGTTCTTATTGCCCAATGGTATTACGGAGTCAGTACGATATCATGTAGTGATTATGATGAAGAATTACAAATTATGAATAGGTGTTTGTATCCTTACTGGTGCATGGCGTCGCGAATCATCTTCTCCAGCATTGCCCTATACGACGATTGTGCCTCAGCCAGCCGACGACACTTTTCAGCCCTACGTCTTCGTTTTATGAGCACCAACTCTAGCTCTTGTATAGAAACTTTCTCCTCTTCAGTCTTTTGCTTCAGTTCATTCACTTCATCATCCAATTTCTGAATTTCTCCATTCATCTTTCCACTTTCTTCTCTCTGCCTCAAAGAATCTCTGGCCATGACAATGGCCTGATATGGGTTGGAAACCATGTCTGGGTTCTCATTCTCGTTCGACCAACTTGTTTTCGATTTCCTCACAGCTGCCACAAGCAAATGAAATTTAAATTAGTCTTCTAGCTAGTTACCTCAAAATTGAATATTGAAGTCCAAGTATTTGATCTCCCTTTTTTCTTACCAACTATGGGGGAATTTGACCTTGGTCTTCTATTGACATCAAGGGATTTCAGAACGGATGAAGCCTCATAAGATTCTCTCCTAGATAAAACAATAGCAGCTGGGGCTAGTCCTATTTTTTCTTTTGATTCAATATAATGTTGTGGGAACATATGTGAGTCCACTGTTTGCGAAGCATTTAGTTCTTCACTTTCTCCCTCGGAAAACAACATAGAAAATGCCCTATGCCTGCCAAAATTGTGGAAACCATTTATGACCAGTTTGGTCTATTGGAACAAAAAATCCTAGGAAAGCAGAAACTGGAAAATAAAGAGGTCTCACCTGAAATCAGAGTTTGAAGAAGCAAAGATTGACAAGAACTGGTTTATGGAGATACCCAATTGAAGATCCCACCAGGGAATGAGAAATTCAAGCTTGTTATGCTTCTTCTTGCATACTTGCCACTGTAGTATCCTTAGATTGCTTGGAACTGTTAATCCTCCTCCTGCATAAAACCGTAACCCATATGTTTGTTAGGAAGTTGTGGAATTCTAACACAGGATCTTGTGACATGAATGCAGAAACTAAATGACGTCCCAAAAAGATTGTCGGTATGCATAAAACGAGGACTTAAAAACGTTAATTTTGTTTACACAATAACATTGACATCAATGTAGTTGTTTCATTATGATGAAATGAACGACAAAATTACATTGGAATTGCCTTCTTATTGACATAACATAAATAAGGCTACAAGTTTGTGTAAAGTACCAAAAATGCCCTTAACATAAGTTGCGGCTTAGTGTGAAGTAGTATCATCATGTACTATAATTTGTAACACTGCTTTCACAAGTAGCTCGAATTGATATGGTTCCTTGAAGTAAGTATAAAAAATACCAAAAGTGCCCATAATTTAACTTGAATCCGCGAGAACATGGCTTAGTGTACAATAGTAGCATCATGATATTCATAACAATGTTTTCACAAGTAGTTAAAAAGCTACAATTGATAAATGATCTACTACATATGTGAAGCAATAGATGATTACTTGAGCAAGGAAACCAATGATCAATGTCCCAAGCAAGAGGAGAAGCCGAATCAGCATGGTAATAGAGGACATTGCCATACGGGTCAACCCGAAAAGTTGCAGGGTCGAATCCAGCATTCCTAAACACATTTCAAACAGGAAGCAAGAGTTAGAAACCCAAATTTTTACAACTTTGAGAGAGCTCAGGAGTATAGTTCAGTGAGTTTACCCAAGGTGGTTGAGTTGCTTCCATAGAAGACTGACAAAAATCTTGGGCTTGGCAGTGGGTTTTGCTTTCGGGTCAATAATCGGGAACATCTCCTCGAGTTCTCCCACTCTCGTAGCCTATAATCACATAATTACACAACTATAAACATGTAAACAACAAATTTTCTGATCTGGTATTTGGAAGGAAACTGGGCTCCTTACCAGGTTCAACATGAAATGCATTAATTAAGACCAATAATTCGTCACTTTCCAACGCAGAAAATGCTCCAGAAGTTCGGATACACAAGAGTTCGGGATCGTTCTATAATCTATGTATAGGGGTCCCATGTGAATTACCGGACGCACACGTGCATTCGACGGATCTAGACACATATTTTCGGATCTCTTCCAACTCATCTATCTTGCAATTAGGGTTATATACCTCCCAACTCAAGGAAAACCCAGAATGCACTCCAAATTGAGGTTTCAAAACTCGAATTTGAGCAAATCCCAATTTACCTCCATGTTAAGGTTTGAACTTTGAACGGACAATTAAAAAAAAAAAAAAAAACCTCGAAATTGACAAACTTTTTCACCCTGAACTTACAATTTCCATTAAAACATAGTCGTAACAATAGGATTAATCATAGTTTTCCAAGAGAGGATCCAGTCAAAATGGTAGCTTTGCAACACAATTTGTAACTTTCTATAATTTTCTTACTGAGCAAACAGCAGGGTAGTAAATCAAACAAGGGTCTTCTTCTTCTTCTTGTTATTACCTGATTCTGTTGGAGAGCATAGGGAGTGAATGTGAAAGGAGGGCCATGGCTGTACGGACCGAAACCTCGATCTCTACAGAGCTTCCCATAGGCTTTTGGGTACCCGAGTCCTTCGTCAATTGCCATCTCTTCTTCTGTAAACAGAAGATCAGCCGCCATTGTAGTGTTTAATTTCTTCTTCTTCTTCTTCTTCTTCTTCTTCAGAGAGAGAGAGAGTGAGAGAGAGAGTGTGTTTGGGGAAAATTAAGAGCTGAGAAGTAATTTGATGAGGAAGAAGAGACCAACGGTCGACTTATTTTTAAATTAAATAAAAATTCATGTGCCAGGCTTGCAAAACGGTGTGGTGCGTAACGGCTAGATAAGCTGGTCCTACAACCTAAAATTTCTCAACGGCGCAAGAACCATTCAGGTTTATTTTGTTTGGTAAAAGACAAGTTTGCCCTTCATTAGCTTAAGGGGGCGTTTCCTCTAACCAACAAATTATGACTAAGTTGTCAAAAAATATCAAGTTGTTTCGACTAGCCCATAAATTGTAGATGGTATGGACGGGCCAAAAAGAAAAATGATGAGGAAGAAGTTATGAATTAGTGCAAGCAGCATGACAAAATGCAATAACTTGTACTTCAAATTTTTTAGTAGAAATGTCCCCCCTAAGAACGTTTGACTATACACAAGTGGAGAAATTTTTGGGTGCAAATAGGGTACCGCTGATGTTGTACTTGTGCACCACATCTGAATCGTCCAAACATATAACCGGCGGCTCGGATTGAATTGTATCGAGCAAATTTTTTTAAAAAAAAGGAAAACGAAAAGAGTGTTTTAATCTAAGCCATCGGGTGCATTGTTTGGATGGCAAGATGTGTTGACGTGGTACCCGATTTGCAACAAAAAATTTCTCATACAAGTGAATTTAGAAGGAAGTGAGGGTAGTTTCGTAAAGGGAGGGGTGGAGCACGTTAGACCGGTCAAACAGATCATGACTACGAGCACCAATGATTTATGTCATCATTCTGAATTTGAAAATGAAATAAACACAGGTAGAAAGCAATTACCAAAAAAAAAAAAAAAAAACACTAAAAAAAAAAAAAAAAAAAAAAAAAAAAAAAAAAAAAAAAACACAGGTAGAAAGCTATGATAAAGTCCCTTTTTAGCATTAACAACTGCACCAACGGATTGTTGTTTGACTTCGCGCTGCAAAAATAAGCAATGCTCTAAAACAACTATATTTCGTGCTGTTTTACCCAAAAAAAAACTATATTTCGTGCATAAATCAGTAAGAAAAATCAAATGTTTTTCCCAAAATTAATCTAGTTGCGGTTCCCATAACATTTTACACAAATGGGCGGCGTATAATATTTCGTGCATAAATCAGTAAGAAAAATCAAATGTTTTTCCCAAAATTAATCTAGTTGTGGTTCCCATAACATTTTACACAAATGGGCGGCGTATACTATTTTTTCTACTTTTCTCCACATAACTTTTTTTGTGTACTTGAGGTTTGAAGATTTCAAAATTGGTCGAGTAACATATAAAGCTAATATGAGATTCCCAATTATAAATTGGAAAATGAAAGCCCTACCGAATACCCTGTTCAAGGACCGCACAACATTCACCTATCTATGGTGCTGTAATGCATCACATGTGTTTGGTTGGCATTCATTGGTACCACTAGACATAGTTGTTAAAAATATACAATACATAATAAGTATCTTATGATTTTTATCGTCTCCTTCAAAAAATAATATATATTTCATCCTGTATCTTTTTTTGTATAGAAATTCTACGATACAACCGCGTATCGTACAATTTATACACGTGTCCTAATTTGGTACATATCCTACGATTACGTATTGAAAAAAAGTCAAATCTTATTTCAAGAAACGGAACCCCAAATCCATTATTCTAAACCATTTGATCTACTTATGACATCTTTCTAACCATATGACATCTTTCAAACTATTTGATAGATATTCAACCTCAATGTAGAGTTTGTATAGAAGAAATAACTATACTTCGATTATATTGCCAGACTTTTCTTTCCCTGACAAAGGGAACATAAAGCTTTAATATAATAGGTCTTAGTCGAGAGACTTGAAATTTTGCATCTTAAAAACTTTTTTTTTAAATGGAAGTATAGTTTGTTGGTGTTATTTGATGTATCTACTTTTTAATTGTATATTAATTATGATTACCGTTGTTGAAACATAAACTAAATTTAATATTTTGGCACAAAAAAGTTAAGTCCAGACAAGTCTAATTAACAAATCCCAAAGATGTAAGATATTATTGAAGAAGATATAAATATCTAGTTTTTAGAAATTCTAATAGCTCTAGAATATCCTTGTAAAATATCTAGAGTTCTTTTGTGAGAATTAGTCACATGTAATTCTAAAATTATCATATGTAATTCTAAAATTAACTCAAAGTTTATCTTGTATGAAAATATCTTTGTACTAGAGTCTTACATGGAGTAGTATAAATAGGTATGCATTCTAGCTATTTTTTACTAAGCCAAAAAAAAGTTCGAGTTCAAGTGTAGTTTATCCCGATTTGAAAACACTGCCACCAGACAAGTCGTGGGAGAATGTTCATAACTTGCACCAATAGCTTGAAACCGAACATAAATCTATGTGAAAATGTTCTCCATTTTAACTATTTCAGTACCTCTTAATTTCTCTCTTGTTTTTTTCCCTCTCTTTCTAGCCTTCAAATGCCTCCCTCTCTCAAATGCCTACTATTATTTTATAGAAAATAGATACAAAACAGTAACTGACTTTGAGGGGGTGGGTGAGTTGGGGTTCGAGTGTTGTGGGATGTCTGGTGTTGAGAGAAAGTGAGAGATGCGACTAGCAGAAATGTTCAATTCATAAATTCATCGGTGAAATTTTTGGTATACCTTAGATATGAAAGGCAAGATTAGAGTCTTTTGCCGATTAAGGCTTTCTAGTGAAAAAGAGCTTGTTCAGAAAGGAAGAAACGAACGAACGTCCTTGCAGATGTGGATGAGTTCTTGTTGAACATCAATGGAGAGATGAGATAAAGCGACATTTATATGATCATGTTTTTGATGGCTATGCCAACCAAGATGATGTATTTGAGGACATGAAGGTAAGCTTAAATCGTCTTGTAAATCTTGCTATTTTTGCAGTTATATGGTTAACTCATTTGATTTTCATTATCATATGATTTTCTCATTTTCTTTCTGAATTTTGCATGCAGTATTTGGTGCAATCTGCCGTGGATGGGTATAATGTGTGCATATTTGTATACGGCCAAACTAGTTCTTGAAAGATTTTCATAGTTTATGGCTTTGATGAGAAGAATTCTGACTTACACCACGGGCTATTTCAAAACTGTTAGAACTGTGGCTCATATGTTAAGTATGAAGATATACTAAGGAGTTTTAGAAAGAAAGTCAGATGCTAGAACGGAGCGGAACGAGTGGAGCGTAGCGGAGCGGAGCAATGTTTTAAACCCTATTTCGTACTGTGGTAATAAGAACAACAGCCGTTCTCACTCCCGTGGACGTACCTGGTTTTGAGGAACTACGTATATCTCTGTATCGATTTTTTTACTGCTTTTATGCTTGTAAATCGTTTGAGTATGTGTTGCGATCCTAACAAGAACTTTTTGAAATTCTGAAGCGTGACTTTAACAAGTTCTCATTCTCTTTAAAAATAAGAGCCGAAATAAGAGCCAAAATAAGAGCGGTAGGGCAAGACTTTCATGGAATCAATAAAAATTTGTGTTTTATTGTTTTTTTCATAAATTAAAAAAAAAAACTGTTTTTAGCATTATCAATTTCCTTAGTTCAGCCTTTACAAATGCCAATTTGGCAGCACCATAGAAAGGCACTTTGATAACTCAATTTCTTTGTTTGGTAGGCATAAACACATAGATATGTATTGATGCAAATTTAATTAGTTGTAGCTTAATTGGGGGTCAAGCTCCCATCCAGTTGGCTTTATTGTCCAGTTTGGGCCAATTGGTCATTTTCCGGCGAACGTCGACTTCGTCCAATGATCGAATCCATTCATATTGTAGATCTCGTCGAGACACATAACCATATCAAAAATCATGTCCACCGGATATCATTCAATACACGATTGGAACACATTTATTTCAGGAAGAAATACATACCCACACTGGATTGGAACCCCTCTCATCCATTTGTCTGAAATAAATGTGTTCAGATCGTGTATTGAATGATATCCGATGGACATGATTTTTGAAATGATCATGTGTCTCGACAAGATCTACAATATGAACGGATCTGATCATTGGACGAAGTCCATGTTCGCCGAAAAATGACTGGCTGGCTCGAATTGGACAATAAAGCCCACTGGATGGGAGCTTGACCCCTTAATTGGTGCAAGTTTCTCGTTGCAAGAGGTCTCATTCAAACAAAACGACAATCCAATAGTCAGTCAGTTCAAGAGAGATTAGAGACGTGCAGGTTTCGTTGAATGTTAGGTGGACTAGGACGTACAAAATTACTTCAGAGTTCAGTCACTTCACAGAAAAAAATCCAAACACAATTGTCCAATTGTTTGGAACTTCCAGTTAACTCCGGTTTTAGGACTTCGTGAGTTTATTTCGTCTCAAACGGATGTTAAAATCGTTGACACCGTTGGACTGGTAAATAAAGATAATAAGTTATTAATGTCCGATTGGATTATTTTTTAAAACGAATAATTTGATCGGACAATGATATAACTATATAAACATCTTATAGTTTGAAAGACAAAACGAACGGTGGAAGTTTAAAACTTGCACATGCTATGCGTTTAGTCTTTTAAAAACGTGAACTGTTCGATTACGACATTCAATTGAGATAACTTAGGAACCAATCGCCTTCGTGAGACACACCATATTTCGATCACCTACAACGACTTACAACTCAAAGCTCAACCAAACTTTAAAAGATACGGAATGAAGCCTGGTTCACGGGTCTGAGTTCCAGACCAGTCCCCTTTAATATGAGCTTTCGATGGTTTGTTTCAAACCCGAAAAGTGATTGGAATTGCATGCTGTGTTTGGATGAGTTTTTGAGAATTTTATTACGAGAGTAATGATTGAAAATAAGAGTAATGAGTGGAGAGAGATAAAGAGAAAAATGATTGGAGATAAGAATAATGAGTGAAGAGTAATAACTGAAATTAGGAATAACGAGTGTGTTTTGAGTTGGAAAAAAATTTCCAAAACTTGATGAGAAGAGCAGCTATGCCAAAAATCAATTGGATCGACATATTTTATCAAATAAATAATTACTTGTTCTACAAGTCTTTTTTTTTTTTCTAAAAAATAAGAATTTTTCAGTGCTGAGTGGGTATAACGTGGTGTCTGCTTGGCACATCCAGACCGTTCATTGCAGTTTTGGACATTTCAAATTTGGAGAGAGAAAAATAAGAGTGAGTGATGGGGTGAGAGGAGAGAGAGGGCCGTCTAAAAGTGTAATGAACAATTTGGATATACTGAGCGAACACCACGTGAGGTATACCCACCCGACACCGAAAAATTTCTCCTAAAAAAGACCTGGGAGGCATTCCAAATTGTATTGGAGACAATCGGACCAAGACCATAACAAATCGGAGAAATTATTACTTGCTCCTAAGGTACCGTAACATTGCTTTGATAGTCTTTTCCATCACATACTACAAATCGGAAAAATTATTACTTGTTATTATTAGAGTACCGCAACAATAGTCTTTTCCATCACATATTCACGAGAAATTTTTCAGTGCCGGGCAGGCACTACGTGTCTCGTGCCCAGCATCATCTCGGCCGTCTAATGAAATTTTGGACGGCCCAGATCTGTTTGGCTGTTTTAAAGTGTGAAATGACTAAAATACCCTTCGGTAGCCGAACAGATCTGGGCAGTCCAAAACTTCATTGGACTGCCGAGATGGTGCCCGGGCACTGGACACGTGGTGCCCGCCCCTCACTGAAAAATTTCTCCATATTCACATTCTTATATATGGGTTCGACAAGTGTCGGTAGGAAATACAGAGAAGCACTAAGTGAGGACCCTCACGATTCGAACCTCCATCCCACTCAATAATTGAAATAATCACAAACTGGACTGAAAAAAATAAAAAATCACTCCTCACTCACTCATTGGTTGTCTTGGGTGGAGTGTCCAATCAGCCAACCATGGAAGAGGAACAACAGCCAACCAATCCCACAACCCCTCTCCTCCACCACCCCACCACCCGGTGGCACCACCGCCTCCTCCGCCTCAAAACCCCCCTCTCCTCCGAACTCGCCGGCTCCGTCGGCGACCTCGGCACCTTCATCCCCATCGTCCTCTCCCTCACCCTCGTCTCTCACCTCGACCTCTCCACCACCCTCCTCTTCACCTCCCTCTACAACATAACCACCGGCCTCCTCTTCGACATCCCCATGCCCGTCCAGCCCATGAAGTCCATCGCCGCCGCCGCTCTCTCCTCCTCCCCACCCCTCACCGTCCCCCAAATCTCCGCCGCCGGCATCTCCACGGCCGCCGTCCTCTTCCTCCTCGGCGCCACCGGCCTCATGTCCTTCCTCTACAGGTTCATCCCCCTCCCCGTCGTCCGCGGCGTCCAGCTCTCCCAAGGCCTCTCCTTCGCCTTCACCGCCGTCAAGTACATCCAATTCAACCAGGATTTCGCCAAAGGGAAATCCGGGTCTACTCGGTCCTGGCTCGGACTCGACGGGCTCGTGATCGCCTCTCTGTCTTTACTCTTCCTTATCTTTTGTACCGGGTCAGGTGACACGCAGGCCAGCTTACGTGCATCTCGAGACACCGAGGACATGGAACAATCCCAATCCCAATCCCAACGTCGAGTTCGAAAAAGATTGAGGATTTTATCGTCTATTCCTGCCGCGCTGATGGTGTTCCTAATAGGAATTATTGTTTGTTTTATTAGGGATCCATCGATTTTTAACGATCTCAAATTGGGTCCCTCGAAAATTCAATTGGTGAGCTTCACGTGGGAGGATTGGAAGGTTGGGTTTGTTAAAGCGGCTATACCTCAAATACCGTTGTCTATACTGAACTCTGTGATTGCTGTGTGTAAGTTGTCCGGTGATCTGTTTCCTGAAAAGGAAGTATCAGTGACGGCGGTTTCGATGAGTGTGGGGGTGATGAATTTGGTCGGGTGCTGGTTCGGCGCAATGCCGGTGTGCCACGGCGCCGGTGGGTTGGCGGGGCAGTACCGGTTCGGGGGCCGGAGCGGCTTGTCGGTGGTGTTTCTGGGGGTTGGGAAGTTGGTACTTGGGTTGGTTTTGGGGAACTCGTTTGGGAGGATATTGGGTCAGTTCCCGATAGGGATTCTTGGGGTGCTGTTGCTGTTTGCTGGGATTGAGTTGGCTATGGCCTCAAGGGATATGAACACTAAGGAGGAGTCATTTGTGATGCTTGTCTGTGCTGCTGTTTCACTCACTGGTTCTAGTGCTGCTTTTGGATTTGGGTGCGGGATTGTGCTGTTTCTGCTCCTGAAAATGAGGCAAATGGAATGGACTTCTTGTGTTGGGTTTTCTAAATGTAACTCCAAATCTTCTCTTCATGATGAAGCTGGTCAGTTTCAGCCCTTGGAAGCTTAGGGAGTGTAGGTATTGTCATTGGTTCTCTCTGATTATTCAGCATAATTTGTATACTGTTCTTATTGATTTTAGCATATGCTATCTCATAAAGTTGCATAGAATGGTAGTTGGTGTATAATTATTTGTACAAAGAGTTGAAATCGATGCAAATCAATGGAAGTAGCTATCTTCCATTTTTGGAGTTAATTTTAAGTAGCTATCTCATTCTTTCTGCTTGGTTATGTCTGATCTAGGGTTAACTAAAACGCGTAATGTTCCCGTATGAGGAACGAGGACATGGTACGCCATATGCACTAAATGTACGATAGGGTAGACTAGTATATTTTATTATGCTAAAATGTATTTCTTGCACTCGATGAACAACTAGTAAAACATCTTATTTTTCAAAGTACTCATGTAAGACACCTTTGTCGGAGTATTTTGGCGAATTCTTTTACATTTTGTCTTTTCAAAGCTACGATCTGTCTAGATTTTATTGGAACGAATGGGAAAATCATTGGGATCGCTTTGAATTGTTAAGTTCATCGTCTCAGAGCGGTATGGTACAGTGTTTCGAAACATGCATCCCAATACTTAAATCGCCAGGTATTAGCTTCTTCTGGTAACATGGGTCTAATCGTGTGCTTCTTATATTCTACGAGAGCTATTATATGCATATGAAACTCTAAAAGTAGTTTAAAAAGACAGTTGAACAAGGAATCAGCTTCTCTGGAATAGAAAGAAAACCACAATTAGTTATCAACTTTGCGATTGTTATCTATCTGGTTGTCCGCAGTGGCATAGTGCAGAAGTTATTACCTCAAGGGCTCAGTCGAATCCCAAAGAGAGAGTAATCTAAAACGTTATGTGATTCACTGACACAGTGAAGATGAAACAAAGAAAATGACTGGTTATGGTCTTTCCAAATCCACCATGCAAGAGTTTATGTATTTGGAGATTGCTTTGATCTTATGATCTTGGATTATGTAGCTTGGTTCCCTTTGCACTTTGCACACTGCGATGGAGACTGGTGTGAATCATGACAATAATGAGATCAGGACGAACAATTTTCATATGATAGAAATGTAGTTTCTTTCCCTGGTTCACTTTCTGTTAATTCTGGCATTCTTCATCATTTCAGATTTTAAACTCTCAATATCCGATTTTGAAGATATAGATGTAATAACTAACAAGTGCTAGATCATCGGCATTACGGAACGTCTGCGGAACAGCAAGTACTCTTTCTCTTTCTAGAAATGACATGCTAAAATCAAATTCAGGCATTGAATCCGTAACTCATTGTTTCCATTTGGGTGGTAAGCTGTTATCAAACTTCCAACAATGGGGTTTCTCTTGAGTTCCTAACCGTTCTGAACTCAGGTTCTATTGCTAGAAATAGAGTTACATACACATTAACCTATCTGTGCACGGCAATCCTATGAAACATGGATACTTTTTGGATAGAAAACATAAATAAGCGAGATATACCAAGTTTTCGTTAACTACCTCTACATATGGATATCCAGTTTATTAGCTAGTTCTACCAATCATGGTGGTAAGAAACTTAAATAACTAGTTCTCCATATGAAGCTGTAGCAAATCTGTAGTTATGGTCTATGCCATGTTCTCGGATTAACCTGAATCAGAAACTCTTTATCATTGGAGATTGGCAATACCACTCCAGCAAACCTTGCCAATTTGCCAATGATTTGATCAATCATACCTCCTACCACTTCTCTGCCTGATTGATCATCATTGGGGCCAGGGACCTCTTAAACGGGCATGTCGTGAGTAGCAGAGCTAAATCTCTTGCCAACTTTATGTTGTAAGTCTCCAAACTGAGAGATAATGTAGCACCAATAGCCACTAGTGCCAAGGTTTAAGCTGAAGCAATCGCATATTTTTGTATACTGTATACTTGTGTTAGTGTATCATGAAATTGTCGCTCACGAGTTTTCAGATTCGCTAGCACCATGGGCTTCTTAATGCAGCCAAGCTTCCTGTTATAGACTTTTTCAAGGAAAACTCGAAGCCTGTACACATTCATGCTTGCCATGAATCCTGCCAAAGGGTATGGCTGTTTCTTTGCAGTTTGAGACAAATCTGCCGAAGAGATCCATGGCTTATGTTCAACAAAATGAAAGAGTTGTTTGATTCAAGTCCAGAAGTATTCTGATAGACTGATATGCTTGGCTTCGGTCAACTTGGAAACCCCTCCACGTTGCCGGTTGATTACATAGGCTTTAAAATGCAGCCTCTCTTGATGCAACTCAAAGTTTCACCAACCTCTTGTGGTCACACGGAAACAACACTTTCCGATAGAAGTTTGTGTTTTATTGTTCACTTCATGTTTCTTTGTTCCTTTTCGATTCAATCTTGGTCAGTGAAACAGGCCTCTGTATGTAGTTTGTATGACTCCATTCATTCAACCTCATTCCTCTTGATATCCCTGAATTATAGGCCCCGTTTGATAACAGTGATAGATGGGTGGGATTCGTAAGCAGATGGGATTAGGATTGGGATTGATAATGAGAAGGGATTGGTAATGAGAAGGGATTAATAATGAGTATGTTTGTTTGAGATGAGATTAGATGATGGGATTAGATTGATAGAAGAAATTGGTAATGAGAATGTGTTGGGGGTTGGGTTGGGTTGGGTTGGGTTGGGATTGGTAATATCAACTCCCCCGGGGTATTCATAATACCCCCTAAACCCACCTTACTAGTCCCAAGGGACTAATAGTCCTAACCCATTTTGGGTTACCAAACAAAGAATTGGTAGTCCCATGGGATTGGTAGTCCAATCCCAAGGTCTAATAAGTTTATCAAACGGGGCCATAGAGTACTCCAGATGAACGATTTTTTTCCGGACTGTCCTTGATGCAAATCAAGTTCAAGGTTTGGGAGATTGGTCACATAAATTGTTAGTACTCTTTGGCCCCGTTTGATAACAGGATTAGATGGATAGGATTTGTAAGGAGATGGGATTAGGATTGGGATTCGTAAGGAGATGGGATTAGTAATGAGAAGGGATTGATAATGAGTATGTTTGTTTGGGATGAGATTAGATGATGGGATTATTAATATCATGTTTGTTTGAGATGGGATTAGATGATGGGATTGGATTGATAGAAGAAATTGGTAATGAGAAGGGATTGGTAATGAGGAGGGGTTGGGTTCGGACTATGAATACCAAGTCCTACGGGGTATTGCTAATACCCCCTAATCCCCGGATTCGTTATCCCAACGGACTACGAATCCGAACCAATTTTGGAAACCAAACGCAGTATTGTTAATCCCTTCGGCTTAGTAATCCAATCCCAACTCCCAGGAGCTTTAACAAACGGAGCCTTTGTTTGCGCTCTCAATCCTCAGTCTACGCTCGTGCTCTCAATCCTAACTTTCTCGAATTTTAATAGTTTGGAATGTTTTTGAAAGGCACTTTCTTGCTCGCATGTGCACATTATGACAGTTTCTGAGTCAACTACTAGCCTCATTACCATCAGCTAGATAGCCATATTTCCAATTAAGCTCATGCATTCTCATCATATCTTCACAATGAGTCTAACATTGACAATATTTAAACATTGTCACAAAAAAGTGATACCTTACTCAACTTTATTGTCACAAAAAAAGTGATATCTTAGTCAACTTTTTTTTTTCACCTATGAGTCGAATAGAGAAAAGTGGGAGGGAGGCGTAGGTATAATTGTGGAGGGAGATTTTAGAGATCAAAATAGAGATTTGTGATTGGAGTGGGTGTTAGGTTTTTTTTGGCACTTTCTGGGGTTGTCCAAAACGCACCTTGTTGCACTGGTATTTCTTTTTCACTTAATTGTAATAGGGTAGGTTATATAGGGGATAGTTTCTTGCGTGATGCTCCTCCCCTTGCCATCGCTAATTTGATCCTGTGAAGCCGTTCTGTTTATCAAAGGTAAAATCATTCACGGCATATCATGGCTAACATTTTATTTGTGTTCAAAATGCTTAAATTTGATTAAAATTGTGTTGTGCATGTTTGGGTCAAGTTTTTATATTAAGTGAATTTTGTTACCAATTTTAGAGTTTTGGTATTGCATGTGCCTTTCCTTTGATACACACATCTCGAAAGGTGATCTTCTCTAAAAATGGAAAAACAATTGGAGGCTAGGCTTTTGTTTTCTTCATGGGCTATTATTCCCTATATTTTATTTCCTATTTTGATTAGGGTTTTGTTTTACTAGAAAATCATATAAATATATCCTTAATCATGTTTTGGATACCACCGAACCTTTTTGCAAAAACCTATCATATTTACAAGAGTTTGGATTTCCTTAGTTTTTATGAGTTTACAACCGCATCAACTCATATTGAGTATTTGTGACGATCATGTCTCAACGTTCTTGCATCTTGCATTCAACCGAACGTTTTTGGACTATCTTGTTTATACTGCACATCATCTATCATTCATTTGGTGATTCGTTTGTGCCTTGCAGCTGTTGGCTGAATTGACGAGGAGTCTTTTCGGAGCCGGTTGAATCCGGAGAGCGAACTTAAGGTTCGTGGACTTCTGTTGAATCTTAAAGAAGCTCGGGGAGCATCGCAAGCTGGCGAGTATAGGTAACGCTTGTGGGTAAGCTTTGGGTTATTCTATTTTGCATCTTGTAATTCTTTTTGATTAATAGAAAATAGTAGACTAGGTCATGGTTTTGTCTTAGGGTTATTCGAACCCTAAGGTTTTCAACGTATATCGTGTGTCTTGTCTCTGTCTATTTTTCTGCTACTTAATTATATTGCTCAAGGGTGTGTGTGTGACATTTTGGAAGAGGTTGTATTTTGGCTCAAGCATAACTGTTTTCTTACTCAAGCAAAACAACCTTTTTATCTACATGAAAATTTGTCATATAAATTCTAACCCTTTAGTCCATTTTCGTTGGCTGTGCTAAGATAAACCAATCAAACAACATAAGGTTAATTAGCTTCTTGACTGCTTTTAGAAAGGGTATAATCTAAATTTTTTTTATTTGTCCCCCCCGTGGACAGGTTTACACTTCCTCGTAATTTCAGTGGAAATGAATAGTGGAAGTAATTTCAGTGGGAATGAATAGTGGAAGTCTCTTGCATTGGAGATGATCTAAGAGGGCTAATGGATTTCTTGATAGAGAAAGAAAAACCCCATGATAACTTTGAGGAATTTCACGTAATTAAAACAAAAGCCCAAGTTACAGAAATCCAAAGTCAGGACATAATGTTGAGATATAGTTCCAGTGGAAATGCAAAAATTGGAATGTTGCCAGATGATTTATAAATTCCTACTTTGAGAATGGAAATATTCAGTGCCGTCAACGTACAGAAAATTTCTCACTAGGTTGCGTCTCATTTATTGCTAATATGATCAAATACATGTTGATAGTTATGAGATTCCACATGACAACCATAGAGTTAACAATAGTTTTCACAATATTGAAGACTGAAAAAATAATCTGGAATGTCAAATTTGTAGTTCAAAACATTAACACAAACACACAACGGAGTAGTGCAGTGACAAACAATACCAATGAGTCAATAACAAGCTCAAATTTTGATTGCCCCACTAGGCTAAGAGGGTGGCCCCACCCGTGGTCAAAACGATGCTCAATCCTCAATGCCATTACCATCGAGCTCTGTTGCCTCATGCTCAATGTCATTACCCTCGAGCGCAGTTGCCTCAAGCTTAATGCCATTAACCTCGAGGGCAGTTGCCTCAAGCTTAATGCCATTACCCTCGAGCGCAGTTCGTGAAATTTTACGATTCTTGGATTTGTAGGCTTTGACGCTTTCTGCAAACATAGAGAGAGTGCCTAAATGTATAAAAATTAAAATAGTAAATTAGGGGAAAAAATTGGACACATCCATGCTGTTAATTGGTTGAGGCCCTTCCCGGGTATACTTCGATAACTGACAATATCTTTCACTTCTAAAAACTTGTCGAGAACATCAGCCATACCAAACGTTACTGTGATCGGAGACTAATAACCACACAATCCTTGAGTTCTCAAATATAAAGACTCGTAAACAAATTAGAGGTGGACTTTTTGAAAAATAGGTACGACTCATGTGATGTAGATCCGATGTCTATATACTGATTTTTTTTTTTCTTGGTACACATCTGTGGCAATATAAGATGCATATGCTGTTGAATATATATATATATATATATATATATATATATATATGCAGTCATTTTCAAATAAGGAGGTCCTTATTTTAGTTAAAATAAGGACCTCCCCATTTCTCCCATTGTCCGTTTGAATTTCGATGATCCAAACTGTTCAATGTGTTCAAAACATGATTTTAAGGGTACCCACGAGAAATCGGCAAAAACAATAACCGGAAAGGGCTTCGTCCGAACAGTTTTTATTTGAACCGTTTGATAAAAAATAAACAAAAACTGCTCGGATGAAGCCCTTGCCGGTCTTTTTTTTTGCTAATTTCTCGCGTGTACCCTTAAAATCACGTTCTAAACACATTGAGCGGCTCGGATCATCGAAATTCGACCAGGAAAGGGAGGTCCTTATTTTATTAAGTTAAGGTGGTCCTTAGGAGAAGGGAATATATATATATATATATATCAACACTACCTCCAAAATGAGATCATCATTGTAGAGATTTTGGAGAAAAGTTAGTTTCGAAATAAATGAGGGATGGAGCTTTTGAGAAGTTGAGATGCAAATTAGGAATCGTAATTGGAGCTTTAGCAAATAGATATACTCTCATGGAATTTTTGAATAACTAATTTTGTGAGTCTTTTAAAGAGATGTGGGTGGAATTGTAGCTCTAAGATGTGAAAAGAAAGCATTAATTAATAAGACAAGAAGAAGATTATCAAAGATGATTAATCCATTGACCAAGTAGACATTAATGAGGAGAGAAAGCAACAGATAGGAGAACTCACTTCCTGCGAGAGTCCCCAAAGCAGTAGCACCAGCAACGACACCAGTAGCGGCAGTAGCGACAACAGTGGCTGGTAAGGCAAAGGTACCTGCATCAAGTACAAAGATAAAGAAAGGAATTGCAGACAACGAAAGGAGAGAGAGGTTCACCACTTGCAGATCGATGATGAATAGAAATAGGCAACTAGGTGAGTTTGGTTTATAAAAACTATGACACTCCTTTGGAGAACAACACGTAGGGAGTGCCAGCCGAAAGATAAGAAAAGCTTACACAGAGGAATACATACACAGTACAGCGCCCCCACCGATGGCTGCCGTAGCCATTACAGCGCCCCCCACTCCCGCCGCGACTGCTTTTTCTTTTGCCTGAAAATCAAAGGAATGAAAATGATCAAAGGTCATTAAAAAAAAAAAGCTTAAAATATCACAACAAAATTAAACCAAGTTATCTATGTACGTAGTAGGTTTTATGATGCCCACCCCCACAAATTGGGACTTAAGGTTCGGTTTGATTTGGTTTGTATATTTTATGATATAAAATTAGACAGAAAAGAAAAGGAAATGAGGTAGAAGAAGCTTCTCTTTGTCAGGAAAATTTAGAAAACTACACCAGGCCAGTTTAGTCCCTAGATATTAATAGGCTACAATAAGGCTTATACTGCATGCATTAGCGACTATAATGAACAAGTTATTTAGATAAATGAATTCCACCAAGTTTGACCAATTTGAGAACGCCTGAACCCCGCGATTGGGTGAACAATTTCGCTAGCAAGATTAATTATAAATTAGGATACAGAGATAACGTAA
Organism: Rhododendron simsii; assembly: GCA_014282245.1. Taxonomy (NCBI): domain Eukaryota; kingdom Viridiplantae; phylum Streptophyta; class Magnoliopsida; order Ericales; family Ericaceae; genus Rhododendron; species Rhododendron simsii. The sequence goes on from WJXA01000030.1 coordinate 27,328, forward strand.
CCCATACAATAAAGAATAGGTTGGGTGACATGGATGAGTGCGTCTTCTACAAAACTAAAAGAAAAATTTATACAACTACAAAGCCGGCAGTCTCGTACGGGACAGAATGCTTTTTAGGATTTCAAAAACTTTATAATAAAATTAATTGAGTTCTATCAAACAAAATCCATATTTTATAAATAAAAAAAACATTATAAAATCGATGATATAGCCAATTTTTTGAGAGGTCCCAGTAAACAGGAGCAACAATTTGCGACGAAGGGAGTATAAAGAATATATATAATCTAAAGGTCGTGAATGTAGTTGTGTTTGTACGGTGTGACTCATTTGAGTTTTTTTACAGTTTTAATAATTGATTGTAGAGCTGATGAAGACCAAGAAGGGAAGAAGACAGGTACAAGCTGGGAAAATTTTGGCAATATTGTGCCCGATCAAGCACTAACTTAGGGGCATTTTAGACTTTTGTAACTCGACTTCTAAGGGATATACATAGATTCTAACCCCATTTTATTAGGTTATCCTTCATTTTACACACACACACACTCTCTCTCTCTCTCTCTCTCTCTCTCTCTCTCTCTCTCTCTCTACCTCCTCCTTCCTCTTTTCTCCAACTCTCAATCTCTCTTCAAAAGAGATTGATTGCTAGGGTTTGAGCAGACAACTCTCTTGGCACACAAAATACTTGGAACCATGACTCTCTTTGTGTTCGATAAAATGCCTAAACGAGTTTTCTTCCATTTCCAAACCCATTTTTATGAGTTAAACTTGATTTTCATGGCTTAATCTTCTGAGTGAGAGCAATGTCTATGACTCTCACTTGTGTTATCAAAGAGAAGCGTTAACATGGCCTAAGTTATGGTAGATTAAACCCCTAGACGTTGCCGCTTTTAATTTAAAGTTCAAACTTCATTTTCAAGTCAAATTAGGAGGTAGAAAGAGAGAACTCCACCCTCAAATCAACACTAAAGTGGTCATCCTAATGCCACAACCCCTTCGTAAAACAAACCTCCAGCCTAGCTACATTGGCTCCCTGTGGATTCAGCCCCATACTTCTGGGTATTATGTTGCAATTGACCTAGCCCTACGCTCGGGGAAACATCTACTGTGACGCACTTAGGTCCAACAAGTATTTTTTGGCACCATTGCCTGGGAATCAATTGGTAGCTGATTGGAGGTATTGCTTTGCACCGCACTATAAGTATTCCACCATCTTTTGTATTTAATTTTATGTTCTTATTTACTTGATAGAATGGCAGCGACAATAGAGGAATTAGTCCCCATGACTATGTGGAAATATTTTTATCCTAATCGTGCTTATATATCTTCTTGCATCGTTACCCCCACCGCTCAGGCCGTCAATGTCTTTACAATTAAATTGGGCAGTTCTTTGCTGCCCCACTTTCATTTCATGGCATCGATCATGAAAACCCTTACTCTCATGTTAGGGGTTTCGAGAACATAGTTAGTACCCTTGTGAATCAAGCAGCACAATTAGAGTCCACACAGATGAGACTCTTTTCTCTCTCTTTAAGGGATAGTGCCAAAACTTGGTTCGGTTCCTTGAACCCTTAATCTGTGCGGACATGGGTTGAATTGTAAAAGGAATACTTCAGAAAGTTCTTTCCCATGTATAGAACGAGGACTCTGAAGGAACAAATTCTAACTTTTGCCGAAAAAGAGAATGAGTTATTTTATGCATGTTGGGAAAGATACAAGGACAGAAGGACTTGCTCAATGCGGTCAATGCGATCCCACATCATGGCTATGACGATTTTAAAAAATGGCATGCTCTTTTAACTGGTCTAACCAAGGCATGGCAAGCCGATTGCTTGTCACCAGGCATGGCAAGGCACAACACGACTCTATCGATTAAAAACTAGATTTCCTCAGGCGTTTGCCTTCATTTGTTCGTGCTTTCACGTCTCGTGGGTAATGCTTGAAAGAAAGTTCAAAAAAGACAGCTCTTTTAACCGGTCTAGCCAAGGGATGGCAATTCGATTGCTTGTCACCTGGTAAGGCAAGGCACAACTCTATTGAGAAAAAACTAAATTTTCTCGGCCGTTTGCCTTTATTTTCTCGTGCTTTCATGTCCCGTGCATGTCCCGTGGGTAATGCTTAAAAGAAAGTTAAAAAACAACATGCTCTTCTAACCAATCTATCCGAGGCATGGCAAGCCGATTGCTTGTCACTAAGCAAGGCAAGGTGCGACACGACTCTATCAAGCAAAACTAGATTTCCTTGGCCATTTGCCTTCATTTGCTTGTGCTTTCACGACCCGTGGGTAATGCTCGAAAGAAAGTTTGAAAACGGCATGCCCTTTTAACTGGTCTAGCCAAGGCATGGCAAGCCGATTGCTTGCCACCGGGCAAGGCACTTGGGCACCTAGGGCAACTTGGGGCGTTGGGCATATAAAGAAGGGCTAGGCAAGATGTTTGCTTGTCACCGGGTAAGGCATGACACGTTTCTATCGAGCAAAAACTAGATTTCCGTGGACATTTACCTTCAATTGCTCGTGTTTTTTTCACGTCCTGTGTGTAATGCTCGAAAAAAGAACGAAAACGGAATGCTCTTTTAACAGGTCTAGACAAGGCATGGCAAGGCACGACACAACTCTATTGAGCAAAAACTAGATTTCCTCAGCCGTTTGCCTTCAATTGCTCGTGCTTTCAAGTCTTGTTGGTAATGCTCGAAAGAAAGTTCGAAAATGGCATGCTCTTTTGCCCAGTCTAACCAAGGCATGACAGGCTGATTGTTTGTCACCGGGAAAGGGAAGGCACGACACGACTATCGAAAAAAAAAACTAGATTTCCTTGGCTGTTTGCCTTCATTTGCCCGTGCTTTCATGTCCCGTGGGTAATGCTCGAAAGAAAGTTCATAAACGGCATGCCCTTTTAACCGGTCTAGCCAAGTATGGCAAGCCGATTGCTTGCCACATGGAGGCACGATATGACATTATCGAGCAAAACCTAGATTTTCTCCGTCGTTTGCCTTCAATTGTACGTGCTTTCACGTCTCTTGGGTAATGCTCGAAAGAAAGTTCGAAAACGGCATGCTCTTTTAACCGGTCTAGCCATGGCATTGCAAGCCAGTTGCTTGTCACCGGGCATGGCAAGGCACGACATGACTCTATTGAGCAAAAACTAAATTTCCTTAGCCGTTTGCCTTCATTTGCTCGTGCTTTCACGTCTCGTGGATAATCAACTGGAGTATGACTAGGCTTCGTGTTACCACTACAAAAAACAAATGGCCCATAGAGGCATTTGAAAAACACAGGGAAAGACCCGAAAAACGCTGGCAAAGGTTTCAGTGGCGTTTTTTGCAAGCACTAAGGATGCCAAAGTCGGCTTAGGTTTCTGGCATTGAAGAAACATCACAAATGATCAATGGCAGCATATTTCAAAAAAAGTAGGGATTGATTCACGAGTAAAAATTGCCTCTTTGGCGATGTTTTTCCAAAAAAACCAAGAAATTTCTATGGCGGGTTTTTTTTTTTTTGAAAAGCTGCTAATAAAAGCGTCGGAAATACCTTTTTTTCTTGTACAATATTCTCAACTTGAAGAAAGTCATTATCTATCGCAAGCTCTAGTTTCTTCCGCTCTTCTTTTGTGTTGCAGTTGGCTTGTTCAACAATGACATCTGGAAAGTAAATAGGTGAGTATCCAAAATGTGGGATGCTGTAAAGATAAGCTACAAGCAGTTCATCTTATAACTATTTGAAAAATTGGACAAGCATGTTCTGCACATCATAAACAGTATGGTGCTGAAATCTAAGGAAAAACAAATGGTATGGTGATTTGAAAATTTCTCAAAGGACAAATATGCTGTGACACTCTTTCCCACATGGAAATTATTTGGTGGTCTAGGGGTACCGTCACGTGGTATCCCAACACCATTACCCACCACACATTATTGATTCCTCGTATAAAATGTAGCCATATTTCTATTTTGGGCTTCAGTACCTGCATCAAAAACAATGCAAAGATTCTTGGATCTTTCCATTCAGCGATCAGAATAACTATTTCTGTGGCATGTGACCTTCATATTCAAACTAATAAGTAGTACCACAACAAATGCAAATGGTAATTATACTTGATGTTACTGGTGGCAAAACACATATTAACACTCATGAACCTTGTCGAAGAAGAAAACAAAACGAAACAGAAGGAGAAGGAGAAGTATGTATACTGCAGCCGAGCCCTAATTTGTGTCAAGTCACGTACATTTTCATTTCCACTGAGTATGTCGTATCGTTACTCCCTTTTCTTTTTTTTTTAAGTGGCATTAATAAAGTAGCATAAGATACACCACCTTACTAAGTATTTATTTAACAGATACCAAATCAGATAGTAATAAACAACTCTAAAACCTGTAAATAGAATGGTTTTTGTTTCACAATCACTATTGGCATCATGACATTTGTTTTTGTACCTGCACATCTATCATCAAATGACTTCATGCAAGCCTCTTTGCAATTAACAGCAGCTTCTTTAGCATCTTTCCTTTTTTCTATAGCACTATGAAACGCTTCCTTGAATTCCTCCAGAGTTCTTGACCCTATACGTGCTAAAATGGATTGGAGGGCCAATTGAACCCGCTGAAAAATCACGAGAATATGCATTGATACAAAACGAAGACACATAAAAATGCCATCAAAGATACATATTCAATATGACCTGGTGGTATCAAGAGTCTCCAGAGATGAGAAGCTAAAATGATAAAAGTCCTCTCCCACTGTGAGCTTAACAAGGGAGTGAGTCTTCGATGAAAATATAGAACACAAGAATGTGTTATAAGTAGGGCATGTGACATGCACCATAGGACCAAAAACAGCATCTACTTAGCCTTCTTGAAGTGCAATATCTCTTCTTCATGCTACCGTGCAAGTTCTAGGTGTCATGTTATCAGATGCTAAGTATCTCAAAATGGAGAACGTGATTGTGTTTCGTACTTTGTTCCACACAGCAACTCGGGAAATTATTCTCTTTTAATCCTAAGACAGCTTAGACAAGGTTTGTTAAGTGAATTGAAACTTAACTGGCCGAGTACCTGCAATGCTAGACTCGGATACCTACTAGAAACCTCAATAAGATGATTTATTGATCTCAGTTTTATGTACCCTTTGATTGGATATTGAGCACAGATCCTAAGTTCCTACTATCTTTCAGCTGTGCCGTGTTGTGAATGTGATACTTCCATCACCTATAGCACATAAATGGTATAAAAATCCAATACTGTAAACAGCCATCAGGAGGCTTACTAGCATCAATTTCTCTTCCAAGTGCTTCCTCATTTTAGACCTAACTCCTTCATCATAACTTTCAGTCTCCTTATCGTACCTGCAAAAAGGAATGCATTCAGTTTAATGGAAGCATGTAGAAGCAGATCAATTCAAGTGGCAAAAATTAAAATGAATATTGCTAGGTTCTGTTGATTCTAAGAATACTGAGAGTAAAGTTCACCAAGAAGACATATTTCTCTCCAGTTTTATAAGACTAAAAACTAACTTCTGGATATGCCTTAAGACGTATCATGAGATTTGTATGTTACGACAGAGAATCCAAATCAGAATAGGAAACATAAACATGATGATTTAAGGCTAATCCCAAAGTTGGTAGAAGATAAAAGTATTGCTAGAAAGCCTAGAATTACAAATTTGAGTTAGATTGGATAGTGTAAAATATGTACATGTAAAAATAAACTACTCCAAAGTAAGACAAATTTCTAGACACAGTTTGAGCGAAAATAAGACTTGCAAAAGAAAGAAACAATTAATGTGGGTTCACAAGCAAGCGTGTTAAGTATTCAATGGTCCATTTTGCACCCCTCATGGAAGTGTCTGTTAACACTTATCAAGAAGGATATTACTCAAGAGCTTAGCGCCAGACGACAAAACATAATGTTAAATGGTCACTATGTTTGCTTTGTGTCAGGTGTAGGTGCAGGTGCGCATCAGTAAAAGTGGTTTATATGAAATAGAACAGACTTCGTATAGAATGATTTAATTTTCCCGTACTTTTTTTTTTTTTTTGGTAACTAGCGCATTTTATAACCAACCACCAAACTACAAGAGGGGTTAATCCCACATACAAAAACCCTTACAAAGGACTCTACTTGAAAGGCTACACATTTGACACCCCAAGAACTCTACTTGAAATGTTCCAGCGACAACAAAGATACTGATTTTCAATTGAATTAGGAAAATGCTCCCAAGTGCAGACTCTAAGTCTAACATTATCTTCAATGCAAGCCATCACAACAGCAGCTCCTCTAGCTTTCCCTCCAAAAACGCGAGCATTCCTTTCCAACCAGAGGTGGTAAATCCCAGCTGCCAAAACTAATTTGTACAAAAAGGATCTAAAGCTCTTACCCCTACAAAGATCAATGGCCCATTTCAGTTCACTATCCCATTCCTCCGGAGTCCTCTGAATCTGAAATCTATGGAGAACGTCTTGCCAAATATGTTTAGAGAAACTACAAGCAAAGAACAGATGTTGCAGCGTTTCATCCCTTTGAGAACACAACACACAACCAGGATTAATGGTCATCCCCCATTTGCAAAGTCTCTCCTTTGTAGCCAATCTTTTTAAGCAAGCAAGCCACAAAATGAACGACCACTTGGACACACTTCTGGAGAACCACACAATTGAAGCCCACTGGACTTTCTCTCCTCTATTCCTGAGAGCCTCCCAGGTATGTTTGGTATTGTACTTGCCAGTAGGTGAAATAACCCATATGACTTTATCTTCTTTATCAGTACAAGGTTGAATTGAACTAGGGATTAAGCCTTGAATTTGCTGAACCAAAGAGGATCTTGGTCTTGGCCAATTCCATTCTCCATCCCGAATAACAGTACACACTTTTGCAGAAGCTGAACTTCCTAGATTAGCAAAGGCACGATCGCTAAAAAGCTTGTATAAAGGGCCACTTGGATGCCAATTATCAAACCATAGGAATGTCCCCTGTCCATTGCCAATTAAGTACTTAACCCAGCTCTGACATTGCTCCCTCATCTTCATCAGTTTCTTCATTGTCCAAGAACAATCCTGGGGTAATTTTCCCGTACTTTAATGTATGTTGTCAGATAAAGGTGTTTTACACAATAGTATATATAATGTTACAAAATAGGTACTTCACTCCATTTGTCATTAAAGATGAAAATCTATACACTTGTATGACTAGCGTATGAGGGAAAGTATTTGGACATGCATACCACAGGACTTACTGTTGGTGGTTATTGAGAGAGTTCACACAAATCACAAACTACTTTATTCATATTTAAACAAAATTACATAATCACTCATCTCACAGACTCACCTCTCACTCACTACACACATTACAATGGTGGGGGAAACCCCCCTTGGGAGGGCCCCCGAGCTCTCTTCTCTCACTTCTCCCAAACATTACTATACATACACATATTTATAAACACTAATTGGATCTCAAACACAAACTCAAACCCACTTCCCAATTAAATCACAGATCTATCCAACTCCGCTGGCCCTCTTTGTATACTCTTCTTCTCCAACAACACAATTGGCCCACCTCTCATGGCCCACCTCTATCATCACTCTCTGGACTTCACCTTTATCTCTCCATGAAGTTTCAAAAATGCTAGAACTACACCCATTTACACCCACACTCACAAGGGTGTGGGTGTCTCAGTGGGTGTAGCTATAGAATGATTGATTAAGTTTACACAACCAACACTTACACCCTTATCAAGCGTCCTTGTTTTGTTTGAACAAAAACTGTAACACAGAAGTGACAGATCACCATGCAAACAAGGACAAGCGAGGATCTAGATTTAGCAAGCTCTTCCAAACTTTTAGTGTTGATAAAGCTTATGCAACATGAACACCAATCACTATTCTGCTGCTGAGACACTGGAAATGAATACTGAATGAGAGGTTAGGTACTTACCCATCGAAACAAGATTTGATAATATTACTATACTCCTTCCCGAAGCCCGGTGCTGGATTGGTTTTTGCACTCTCTTCTAAATGACGCCTCTCCTGAATATTTTGGATCCAGCTTGGTAATTACAAATGGGGACCATTAAAAGGGTATCTCCACAGATGCCCTTCAAAAGCAAATGCAGGTACCTTATCTGCAAAGGCCTTGAGCTTCTCGTCGGCAATTGCCTCACAGCGTGTATTAGCCAACATATCCTACAGGATAACCACGTACATAACACCAACCTCTAAAGTTATACAAATAGTAGTGCCACTAGAGTAGGCTTTCAGGGCATTACCATTAGCTTAGGAAGGTCAAGCTCCTTGTCCTCCTTAATAGTTTTCCACATCTTTTGTGCAGTAAGAAAAAAGTCTGAACCAGGAATTGTATCCGGTCTATCTCCAGCTAGCCCACCATGTGCTGTGGCATAATTGAATCGCCACCTTAAATGTTTCACCTTCAACACACAAAATATGCACTTATATACCACTCTTCGTTCAGCAAAAAAAGCTTCGACCCAATTATTACTTACCTACTATATAAAACAATAGGCAAGACAAAACATATTGCCCTGGGTGCTATGAACATACATAAGAGTAGGGTGTAATTTACACTAGTGCGGCATTTTACACGTATACCTGCTCTTCAAATTCCTCTTCCCTCTCCACATAGTTAGGAAGCCCCACAATTTCAATCTGGAATAAAATTAGTAAACAGACATAAATTTATGTACTTGCAAACTCATCCATTCTAAACTCTGCATATATATATATACAACCCTAAGATAGTCTTGAGAGAAGGTTAGAATTTACTTCTCTCTCTTTTAAACCGTCCCTCTCCCTTCTCTTTAAAAAGTCTTTAAGAGCATCTCTAATCCATGAGTCTCTATAACTCCATTTCAGAGACTCAAAATACTATGTTTAAATCAAAAAGTAAATTCAGAGCTTATTACTCCTACTATTCACGCATACTCCAATCACAAATCTCCATTTCCATCTCTATATTCAAAAAACTCATAATTTCTTCAATTTCCCTCAAAAACCTACCAACATTCTTTCAAAATTCAAATTCCTATTTTTTGATATTCTCACCAAATATATCTAATATTGGTGTCAAATTAATGACATTTTCATTATCTTTTCAATAGTACAAACTTTCTCTATATTTAGAGATCTAAAATGCTTAAAATAGAGCTTGGTTGGAGTTTGTTTGATCTCTATATCTCCCCAAATATAGAGCTATAGAATTTGGTAGAAGATGCTCTTAGAGCATCTCCTCCTTTTTTTCATTTTGCAGGAAAAATATTATCTAACTCATCCTCTAAAACTCTTCTCCATTTGGAAGGATGAACTTTGATCCGCTAAATATAGAGGATGAAGGAAAAAATAGAAGATCTCCTCCAAATATGTGTTGGAGTTGAGAAATAGAGTGTTGAGTTGAAATTGAGATAAATAGTACAATCATCTAAATCTACTTTTCAAATAAAATAGATTAATTTGATCCTCTCAAATAGAGATTTGGAGGGTGTTAGATTGGAGATGCTCTTAACAAACTAGGGTTCCCCGGGGAGGTGGCCTCCTCCTCCTCATCTTCGTTCTTCTCTCTCTCTTTCCCCCTTCTCTTTCCTTCTCTCCTTGGCTTTCCTCCTCCTCCCTTTCTCATTCTCTCTCCTTTCTTCCTCTCCCTCTTTTTCTCTTCATCTTCTGTCGCCGATCTTGCCTTGTTTTCTGCTCTTCAGTTCGCTTCAGTCACCGCTGGTTTTCATTGCTGGGTGACTCCGGTTTGGGCCTAATGGCGTGAGATATTGTTTGTGGCGGCTGGAAGTGGTCTTGGTTCAGATCTGGTTCTCTCTCTCTTGGTCTCTCTCTCCTCTCCCTTTTGCTTCTTTTTTTTTTCCCTTTCTTCTTCTTCCTCTTTCTTCCTCTATTTTCTCTACTCGGCACTTTCCCTTTCCCCCTCCCCTTTTCGCCGTTCCGTTTATGTTTTTCGCCCGGCGTGCTTGTACCACCACCGATTGTCAATGATGAGCACTCCTGGTCCTGGTTTAACGACAAAGTGTGGAGCTAGCTGCCGTTTGTGGTCGAAAATGGCGGGTTAATCGTGGTCTACTGGGTGCTGTGTTTTGGATCTACGTCTCCGGAGGCGGGTGGCCGCTGCTGGTTGGTGGAAGCTGTTGGTGGGCGGCGGTTGGTGGCGATGACTTGGGGCCACGGCAGTTGGTTTGTGCTGTTTTGTTTTCTTAGGGTATTTTTTTTGGGTTTGGGCTTGGCCCATCAGAGGCGGCTGCACACCCATGGAAGGGTCTTTTCTTCAAATTTTACTACTATTAATATTATTTTTGGCTTATTTGAACACTTAATTCGTCTCTTTTGAACACCCATTAGTACTCCAAGGGACGCATACTTGAACACCCAATATAATACATTAAATATCGAGTTTGCATGGTTGTCTAGTTAATGGAATTACGAATGAATTTTTTATGAAAACTTTTGTTTATAGCAACACTCAAAATTCTTCTAAGCAAAAAAACGGTTGTTGACCATCTTCATTTGGATGCAAGACTACGAGAACATTTTTTGTTATACCATCGTAATGATAAATGACAAAATAAGAGAGCATATCTCCAAATGGGTCTGTCAATTTATTCACCCCATAATTTCTATCAAAATGATATTAATGGATCAATGCCCTGATTTCCTTGCATACGAAAAGTCATCAAGGACAATTGTAAAATTGCAAGTATTTTTTATGAATTTTGATCTCACTATTCATACTATAATGTGAGCTTTGGTGAAGGTGTTATTTGATACTAAAGCTACTAGAGTCAAGGTAATTTTTGAATACCCTTCTACAAAATTTTGGAGCCGCCACTGTGGCCCATCAGGTGGCTTTTTTTTTAAATTTTGGGCTTGGTTCATTTGGGTGTAAGGGCTTTTTTGCCATCTTAGGTGTTGCGCGCTTCGCCCCTGGGTGTATTTGGGCTTTGTCCGGTTAGGTGTTTTATTTGCATCCAACCTTTGGTTGGATTCTCCTCCCCTCTCTTCCAACTTGATGTATCATTTATCAAGTTTTTCTCAAAAAATTTGATGTTGACAAAAGATAAAAAAAGATAGTCTTGAAAGGAACTGTGACATCTTACATTAAAAAATGTACTCAAGGGAGTTTGACCTCTTCGCTTAGGGATGGAGTCCCACATCTGCAACAAAAAAATAATTAGAGAAGTGACCGCATAAAGATTTAGAAGGAAAACCAAGTACATCACCTTGTTTATATCTTCCCTCAGAATAGGATCTAAATTTTTCAAGGGTGTCGTCTACAAACACAAATTAGAAAAACACAAAGGAGTAAAAAAAGTCAAGTGCATGCCATGTTAAGCTTCAATTAAACAAAACAACATGATAGATCAATTTAGAGATTAGCAAACACTAAGTAAAAGAATATGCAATGTAGAGCTGCAAGATAAAAAAAAAACAAGACGAAACATACCCGTACTATATCACGTATTACAAACATCAAAGTTGTTTTACGTGGATTAGTAGACAATCGCAATACGCCCTGTACAAGTACCATCATAACATTAAACAATCGTGGGGTGCATGTAATTCATAGTAAGTGCCTCTACAAAGGAAATACATGAGAGATACCTGGAAGACATGTTTCAAAAGGGGCTTACTTGCACCGTGCTCAAGACCAACACTACTGGCAAACCTAAATAACAAAAAAAAACTCGAGAAAAGTAACGTCATAAATTGTAAGAGTATCCTAGAAAATCACTTTAAGATCGAGGAGTGCATATGATGCACCTTGGAAGATTACATAAATTTGACTTACATATTTATTAGCACTATATGGGAAACAGCAAATGCAAAAAGGCCACTTCGCCTTTCAAATGCAGTGTCATCCTGAAATAGGACATTAAAGGAAACGAAAAAATGGATGAAGAACAGTTAGGGAAAGAATCTAATTCTTGTCAGTTTTGACAAAATAAAAGTCAAATAGATGCTTACAAGTCACTGCATTCAATGATTGAAATCCAAATCCACCATCGACAACCCAAAGTCAACTGCCCCCTTCATTCCAATTTAAGTGTCTTCTACGGAAAATCGTGCATTTTAAGAAGTCAAAATTTTTACTCTAAATTTCCAAAATTAACCTTAAAAACTGTTAGTTAATTATATGTATGAAAATCGCTTATATCTTTCAATATGATCTCAAAAAATATTTAATATGGATTTTGTTTGATAGATCTTAATTAGTTTTATTATACAAAATTTTCAAAATCATGAAAAATATCATAAATTCGAAGATATTTTCAATCTAAAAATGACACATATATAAAAAGCTGTCGAATCAAAGTATAATTTTAGGGGTAAAATTGGAAGTTCGGCATATTTTGATGGTTATTTTAAGAAAGTGGACATTTATTTTGGGACATCCCAAAATAGAAACATGGACACTTAAATTGGGATGGAGGGAGTATTATAGTTAAAGGAGTTAACGGAGACACAAACTTAAACCATGGATTTATATTACAAGTCATCTTTCTATGATTGCTTCAACAGAACAAAATGCTACATACGTATTACATTCTTTGTCTAGTTAAATTATATCCCCCGGCGGCGTTTATAGACAAAACACCAAATCCAATTGAATTCTTTGAAATCCACAATTGAGTTTCTACAGCAGTCCAACTTAAGCTTTCGAATCTAGTACTTCAATCAAGATGCTGAAGATACTGTTTAGTCCATGTGAGAGAGGCACTCTATATTCCTTGGGGGCATCAATTCATGTAGAAATTTAACAAGTAACATAGCAGCTACACATGCAACTCAAAGCGCCATGACCTTCAGAAAATACAAACGAATAGCAACAGCAATGCAATTTATATGCATCACCCACGTTAAATGCATATGACATGCACATTTATATGCAGCAAACACACTACTACATATAATACTCCCTCCGTTCCAAATTGCTCGTCCCTTCTACAATTTTGGGATGTTTCAAATTGTTAGTCCTCTTTAAAAAGTCAAAACAAAATGTATTAATTCAATCTTCCAAAATAATCCTCTTTGAAAATCAATGTATCTTTTTCAGTGTGAATGCATTTATTGCATGTCTCCTTAAAAACTTGGATTCCCCGAAAGGGGCTAGCAATTTGGAATAGAGGGAGTACATTGTTATGCACATATAATGTATGCACTTATCTTCAGCAAGTGGGATGCGAATCATCAAGTCACGTAATTATCAGCTCTAAGTTCCAAAGATGCCAACACATCTCGCCAACCAAATACCTTAGTCTGAGGTGCGCGCAAGCTAGCTTGGGGCACCTTGCATTACCCAAAAAAAAAGTTCCATAAATGTACCTCTCCTCGTTCTCGCCCATCACTACCCTCCACATCCATTACAAGAGTGCAGGGTTCAATGCCAGCACATCTCGCCAACCAAATACCTTTAGTTGTTTTACCCCTGGACCAAAAAAAGGGATCTCGTTACCTTATGATGACTGCTCAAAGCAAATGTGTCCATAAACTAAAGCTTAATAAGCACATGCCTTCTCTGAAATCCATCCAACTCCTTAAATTTGGACCCAAACAGATGATTTAATAGAGTGCTCTTCCCTGTTGTAGTCGTTGAAGTAATCATCAAAATCGGATAAGTAAAGCATATCTAATGCAGAATATAAACAAGCAGTATATAAACAAGCAGTGTAAGCCATATACGAAAATGCTAGAGCAACAAACACACTGCCTTCTTCAAGAACCAAGGACCGTGGGAGAAATTAAAAGCACATTCAACATCCCACTGCTCTCTCTCTCTCTCTCTCCCTCTCTAAACAAATAAGCGTACAACAGACGCATGAATGGTTAGGGTTTTGGGGTGGGGGGCACCGCCCCTCTCCTCTACCACCACTTACCCCTTCTCTCATCCTGGCTCCTACTTTTTTCCCCTCTCTATCTCTATGATACCAGCGAGGCTCCACCGTTGTTGGCCATCCCCTATCGCCGCCGTTCGGTGCGCCCTGCCGCAACAAGATCTCCAACCAGCTCACATGGGTCCCCCTCCTTAAGGCCCGTCGTGCCGCCGGCTGCCTCTTCTCCCTTGCCGTCGCTTTCCAGACCCTCGCCATGGCCGTCCGCCAAAGAGCACAAAAGGAAAGCTGGAATAGAAACAGATGGAAGAATAGTAAAAATATGCTCCCTTTCTGTCTTCACCGAACCAAACAATTAGGAGTGTAGGATACGTCCGATTTCTGAATAGGCAAATACACTTAGAGAATAGATGTGCCGGAGAGGTTTAGAATAGCTTATGGAGAGTAATGAGAGGAGTGATCTAGAAGGGTGAAGAAGAAGAGCATGGGTGAACAGAGAGAATAGGGGTGAAAGTGGAGACCTTGGCCCAAGATTCCAAAGAGGAAAGACAATAGAGCCCCTGAAGGGATAAGATCCCCTTTGAATCAGTGCTCACCAACTTTCTCTCTCTAGGGAATGTTCACTATGAGCTCTTTGTTTTTGGAATGAAGAGACGTTTCATATTTATAGGCCACACGAGCTAATGCTCGGACGCCAAGTGGCGTGCTAAAAACATGAAACATGTCCCTTCCGTACCGCCTAACCGCTAAGATGTCGCCACCCTCGCGATGACCGCGAGAATTAAAGTGGACGTATCCTTTTATGCGCGGAGAACCTCTTCTTCTTTTATAGCCACCAAGCCACTAGATTCCCTTCATCTTGTTGGGTAAGGTCGTGACCTGTTCGGTCGCGCCAATACCGCTGCCAAGCCTCAAGGGACCCCTCGGGTCTTGCCTTAAAGCCAGACCAGACGTTGGCTGGGCAATGTGTTCATGTCATGGTTAGACCGTGTTAACGTCTCCATTACATTGGGACTGCGCCAAGCACTCCTCTGTATAAGTACAGATCTCTCCCTTAAGGAGGAATACGGGCTCGCGACCCTCATATGAGTGCAATATAGCGATGGGTAGTGCGTGGCTCCCACGCGTCGCACAACTGAGGCACCGCGTGGCGAGCTAGGGTTCTTCGGTCCAACCGTCAACCCCGCAGAGATGCGTACATGTGTCACATGCCCATTGGCTGGTCAAACGGTCAACAGCCGCATTCATTGACCCTTCCTACACCCCCCACGCGATGGTGAGGTCACGCGCCCGTGTAACGAACAAGACAGTTCAAATTTGCGTAATCATTGCACCCCCCTTTATTGCATCATTATCTCGAGATCTGGCGCCTCTCTGTTATTAATACCCACAGTTGGGGGGGAAACTTGCCGCTCTCTCCCCAAAGATCCCACCTTTCTCTCTTTTCTCCCTCAAAGCAAGGCTTTCTACCTTTTTCCTTCTTCTTTTTCTTCCTCCCATCTGCAACTTTCTCTCTCTCTTCTTTCACAAACCCCTTTTCCTGTAAAGATGTCCAGAGATGACGTAGAGGCGGGGAGCAGGGCTCCGTTGAGTACCTTCATCCAAGTCCTCCCATCCCATGAATAGCGTAGAGCGACATACTTGGGCGGTCCGAGTGACTCTTTTTGGCGGAGGGCGGAGGCTTTCGTCCCAAACGCAGAGATTCCGACGGAACCCCTTTATCTCGTCTCGGAGGTGCTTCCGGAGGAGGCCGACCTTGTTCCTCCTTCCTCCGTTCTACGATTCTGAGTAGAGAAGGGGGATGTCCCTTCTTGTTTCATCAATTATGAGGCCACCTCCTAGGCGCCAGCCCACTGGCGTGACTGGGTCGAGGCAATGTTGAACAACCTGGCCTCCGTGCAGATCCTTAGGGCTTCCCGTGCCCTTGAGCCTATCCGACTTTCATCAGAGTTAAGCATCCGTAAGAACAACACCAACATCGATCTTTTGCTCTCCCGGTGGAGTAGGGACACACATACTTTCGTGTTCCCATGGGGCGAGGGGGGACCCACCCTCCAGGATTCGGCTGTGCTGATGAGATTCGGCACGAGGGGAACTGTTGCCTTTGATCTTTCCAGCGTTTCCCCGGCGGACATGAGGCTGGTGGAGCGATTGAGGAGGGCTTACACAGAGGCAGGCAAGCGCGGTTCTCGTTTTGACAAAGATGGTAGCGTATGGGCTGCTCCAAAGTCGGGTAAGACCTCTTGGGGCTGTTGGTTAAGGTATTTCTTCAAGAACTTGCCCCCTCCGGATACCGTACCTTCGGAGGGACAGGCGACGGAGTTTAACGGACGAATGTTGGATTCTGATCTCCACCTGGCAGGTTTTCTTGTTTATTGGTTGCCATTCTTTGTGATCCCGGACTTCCCTTACGAAGGGTCGAATCATACAATTTTACCCTTCGAGGAAAGCCTTGCGAAGGGGGAGTTTGTTCTGCTTAGACCCCTGTTCATGGGCTCTCTGTTCCAGCACTTGGATCAGGTCCATGCTGACACAGAGAGATCCATGGGGCGCTATGACATGGTATCGGTGGTGCATACGCAATTCCTTATGGCTTTCTGTTTTGAGCATTTCCCGAGTCTCGCGCCCTCCGCCGCGGAGCTTAACGGGGGGTGACGAACCGCGGCCGCGGATCATGCGCTAGAATGGGGTTAGTTCTACCAAGCCATGGGGTAAGCACATAGATGAATTCAGTCGGTTTCTCCCGCGTCCCTACGTCAAGTCTGTGGATGGCGTTCTTCTCACCAGCTTCTTTTCGGAGGAAAGATGTGTTATAGACTTTCGAGTTGCAGGCGCTGAAATCCCCGCCGCCGCCTTTGCCGCTGCTTGCCCATGCTCTCTCCCCACGCTATGCGCAGAGGGGGGACGCTCAGTATTGTATCGCCTGGATAGGGTAGCGCGGCAATTTGGCTATGAGCAGGGGACGCTGGGCCCAGCGCCTCCTCTGAAGAGTTATGCTGAGAGTATCCGCCGCTTTACAAGGCCTTTTGTGGTTGAGTTATCTGTGGGTCATGGGGTTGTGACACTTCCGGAGAATGATAGGGAGACTTTCTTCACAGCGAACGACCGCTTGGCTTGGCGTTGGAACTTGGACTCGTTTACCAACTTCGTGCGAGGTAACCCCGTACTTCATGTTGTCTCTACTATTTACCATTGCAATGTGTCTCTGAGGTCCCCAAAAGCAAGAAAATCTGAGTGGCGTGGCAAGAGCAGTTATCGGGCCCCATCGGACCCCACCCGTGCGGCCACTCACGGTGTCACCATCGCGGAAGCCATTTCGACTATACTTCACAGGAGGATCATTCATGTTAAGGCTAAAGAGCAGGTCCCCTCGCAATAAGAAGGTCCCCAGTTGAAACGGCTGCGGAAGGTATGTCGCTTGCTAGACTCTTCACTTATTCATTTCTTTCGCGGCCCATATCATTCTTATTCCATCCTTGCGACTGAGCTTATTCCTGCCCCCATTAGAGCGACAAGTACTCCCGACTGCCCCGTCGCCTGGTGAGACCAGTTTTTTACCAACTTACATCATTGCTTTGCTGCCATCTTCTCATGTATGCCCCTCTTGCCTTATAAACGCCTCGTTGAAGTGTGAAGGAGATGAACATACCCCTTTGAGTGGTCTCAGGAGGAAGAGAACGTTCTTTCCCACGTGCATTCCGACAGCAGCATTGATGACGCTGCTCCTATCAGTCAATCCTTTAAGATGCGGCGCACTAGTCAAGCCAGCTCGAGTGGAAAGGCTATTGCTGAAGGCAAGAAGGTTATTGAGGTGGATGATAGTCCAGAGGAAGTCGACAACGGCACTGGTGATAACAACAATGGTGGTAGTGATGAAAATGAGGATGATGATGACGATGTTGATAGCAGGAGTCGTAGTGAGGATGCGGGTAATGATCCCGGGGATGACAATTCTGGTGACAATGATGGTGATGGTGATGGTGATGGTGATGATGGTGGCGATGGTCACGATAATGTCAAGATGGAAGTGCAACCAGAGATTGAGGATGATGAGGAAGATAAGAAGGATAGTAGTATTCCTGACTTGGTGCACCGGGGCTCTGGCCGCAGGAGTTCGTCAAAGGGGTTTCTCACTGTCCCCGACATCAATGAACCAGCCCTTGAGGTGACCACGGTAGAACAGGCCGCGCAGGTGGAAGGACCTGCAACAAGAGACCCTCACAACCGCATCAACATACCACCCACAGACGCTTCAAGGCCCATGATGCAGCGATGGCTCTTGCGAACCTAAATTCCGCGGAGGTCTTTACGGACATTTAGAATGACACTTTGATTCCCCACGGGACCCAACAGACAGACTACATCACTGGTGATTTTGACAAAGAAAGTTCTTTCCTAGCAGAAGGGGCCGCCCTGCAGCACCAGGTCGAGGCCAGCACCAGCCGTGGGAAAAATGTGGTCGAGGAAGATGACGCGGAGGTGCGCGAGATAGAGGCGCCTGCTAACCACGTCCCTGCGCAGATCTTTAACGAGGTTTTCTTTGAGGACTACCAGCTATCCAACAAGGTGGCCGCTTTCCTTTTCATTGTCAGAAACCAATTTCCAGAGACCTTTCTCAAATTTTGTGACCTCTACAGCCTGACCATGGACCGTCTACAACTCAATTGCCTTCATGTATTTCTGCGCAGTGTTACCAAGATACCGGTGGAGGAGCTCAGCCCTCACCGAATAGAAGAGGTTGGCCTCTCAGTGCAAAACTTCGACAAGTTGGGTTTTGATATATAGTGGACGTACAAGAAGCTCAAGGTTGCGAAGGCCATTATTGACCAGGAAGGTTTGTGGAAGCAAGCGGAGGAAGCTAAAGCGGCTCTAGTGGATGCTCGCGTGACTCTGACTAATGCCAGGAATGCGATGGTTACGGCTGAGGAAATAGTGAAATAATGCACAAACGCGTATGAGAGCGCGGCAGAAGAGGCCCGTTTTGCTGAAGGGAACATCGCAGTGCCCATCTCTTTCCAGGACCCTTTTATGAAGGGTATCTTGGGTGTTTAGCTTCTTGTCCTTTTAAGAAAGACATTTATGTAGTTTTGTTTTTTTAGCTTTTGGGATTTCGCTGTAGTGTTGATGTAACATGCTTATGTTTTAAGAACATAGTTAATCACTATTACAACTACTACTTTGCTACCCGCTGGCTGTTCATTACATAGTTTATCTACCACCCTTTACATGAAACTGTTCATAAATGAACTAAGGATGGCAGAAAAGATGCTTTAACAAAACTGAAAACATAAGGAAAATACCCTTAGATCATGGGTAATACATCTTAATAAACTTAACATTGATGGGCCAGTTTTGAAACCGTCACTGACCCTTGCGAACTCATAATGGCCGCTGCTGCTGGCCTTGATTACTTCATATGGTCCTTCCCACCTCAGGGTGAACTTTGGCTGCTCCAGGTTCCTCATGACTGTGGTCGTGGACTTCCACACCAAGTGTCCAACCTTGAACGCTCGCGGCACCACCCTTTTGCTGTAATACTTAGCCATTAATTCCCAATACTTTTCTTGATTTATCGTGGCAATGCGTCTCCTTTCATCCATAGCCTCTTGGTCTGCCCTTCTCTCCTCTTGTGTCACCTCCTCCGCGAGGGCCAGCCTCGCAGAAGGCACACTCGGCTCCGCGGGGAGAACAATCTCTGCCCCCATAAACAAGACTGAAGGAGCTTGTGCGTGTGGCTTTTCGGTGAGAGGTCCTATATGCCCACAGCGCCACGATAAGGTGATCGGCCCACGTACCTCCTTTTTCGTCCAGCAGCTTACTAAGGATGCAAATGTGGGTTTTGTTGGTTGCCTCGGCTTAACCATTACCTTGAGGATAATATGGAGTCGACGTGAGGTGACTCACTGAGTAGGACTTTAAGAGTTTCTTCACATTCCTGTTGATGAAGGGGGTGCCATTGTTCGAAATGATGACTTTGGGTATGCCAAAGCGACAAATGATATTCTCTTTAATGAAAGTCGCAACCACCGCGCCGGTTGCTTTTCCCAAGCTAACAGCTTCTACCCACTTTGTGCTTATCTCAGTAGCGACTAGGATACATTGACTTCCCTTGGAGGCTAGATGTATGGCCCAAATCAGATCCATCGCCCAAGTATGAAACGGGTAAGGGGCGCGAACAGAATGTAGCTCCACAGATGGCACGTGGACAAAGTTCCCGAACTTCTGACAAGCCCCGCACCGGTACACGTGTCGCTTCGAGTCCACTTCCATGGTGGGCCAGAAGTACCCAAGATGGACTAAGTGCTCATACAGTTTCTTCCAACGCTGATGTTTTATTTCATGGACTTTATGTACTTCTTCAGCTTCCTCGCACGACAAACAGCGCAGGGGGATCCCGTCCAGTGCACGTCAAAAGAGTTGCCCCTTTCCAGAAAGAAGCGTTAAGAGCAGCTTCAGACCCTTTGGGCTTCCTTCAATCCAACGGCAGCGATCCTTCGCGGAGGAAGTCGACGTACTCCTTCCTCCAATCCAGCTCTTCCATAAGGCAACATTTCGCCTCTTCCGCATACAACATGCAATTTTGGCAAGTCCAGAGGACCTTAGCGGCGTCCTCCTTCATACTAGGCCAGTAATAGCCCTGTCTTTGAACCCTTCGGCAGAGAGAGATCTCGTTCTCGCCACAAGTCTTGTCATGGATCTAACGCAACTTGTTATTTGCCTCGCCAGGGCCTACGCATCTCACGAGCCACCCCTGAGGTCCGTGGTAGTACAATTAGCCGCAACTTGTTATTTTCCTCTAGAGCTGGTATGAACCTCTGCAAGTAAAAGACCTGTCCAAGAAAGCATTTCAAAGTTCGCTGCAAGTGCGACGCGGGCATTTCCACGATGGACTTTATTTTTGTCTCATCCGCGTCGATGTAGTGCCTATGTACTAAGAATCCCATGAATTTTCCTGCCGTGACACCGAAGGCGCACTTCAACGGTTTCATTCTCATGTTGAACATCTTGCACCGCTTGAACAGTTCCTCCAGGTGTTTCAAATGGTCGCAGCTCTCTTTCAACTTGACCACCAAGTCATCCACATGTCTTCCACAATGTGATGCATCAAGTCATGGAAGATTGCGGTCATGGCGCGCTGGTAAGTGGCACTTGCATTTTTTAGCCTTTTGCCACGTAATAGAAATTTCCAAGCGGCGTGTGGAAAGCTGTCTTTCCGCGTCTTCGGGGGTCATCTTTATTTGGTTATACCTGTTGAAACCATCCATAAACGAGAACATTTGGTGACCTGAGGTAGCGTCGACCAACGTGTATATGTGTGCCAGCGGAAACTCAACATTTAGGCACGTGTTAAGGTCGTAGAAGTCCACGTAAACCCTAATCTGCCCATTTTTCTTCTTTACCAACACTATGTTTGCCAACTATGAAGGATACTGGATCAGCCGTATAAAACCAACCTTCCTTAACTTCTCGACTTCTTCTTTTATCTTTTCTTCCAACTCGGGATTATACTTCCGTTGCCTTTGTTTCACAGCCTTGGAGTTAGGAAACACATCCAAGTGGTGCAAAACCAGACTTTCATCCAGCCCAGGCATCTCCTCATAGTGCCATCAACCATGCGAAGACATCTGCATACTTCTGCAATAGCTCGAAAAGTTTCTCTTGAGTTTCTCCGCCCAGCGCCTTGCTTATGAACACAGGACGCGGGGTTCCTTCGCCTTCCTTCAAGTTTATCTCCTCCAAGGCCTCCTACTGAGACCTGGGACCATCCTGCATGCATTCCGGAGCTGGCCCCGGTTTTCCCACCAGGTTTGGTTCGACCTCCACTGTTACCACAATGTGGGGGTTCGCGACCCCGCGAGGAGCCACTACCCTCGCGCACCGTCATAAACAATAGACTGTCTTGCCTCCTTCTTGGACCTTGGTAACTTTCTTCGGGATTGCTGATGTTGCCTGCGCAGCGAGTCGCTCGCTCGTGACCCCCTCTTCCCTGTTCATGATGTTCTCCCACCTTGGGACCTTAATGCCAATGGGTTTGGCTGACACCACCTCCACCTCTTCCTCCAGCTCAGAGATATTCCCTTCAAGCACTAATGATAGCTTGACGAGACTACAACATATTTGTGCATCCAGCTCCTTCCTAGGATGATATGGTAGTTCATCTCCGCTTCGATGATGTGGAACTTTGTCACAGCGCGGATGGCACCTACCGCGAGATCCCCAATGATATAGCCCAAAGACCCCTTCTTGTCGCCTCCGAATCCCGTGATGGAGACAGAGGACTTTATGATCCGCTTTTCCGGTATCTTAAGTTTCTTGAAGGTGGAAAGCGGCATGATGTTAATGGATGCTCCTCCATCTAAGAAAGCCCGTTTTAGCTCAACCTCGTTGATATGGGTTGTCACATAGAGTGGCTTGTTGTGAGAGAACGTGACACAACGGTCTAGGTCAGAGTAGGTGATGGTGTTAGCTTTCTCTCGAATGGTCCGCAGAACAGAGCCATCTGCGGACATGCACGCCTGCTGATGTGCCTCCGTGATGTTCACGATAGACTTGGTGATTTCCGTTCCAGCCGCGGCGGTAAAGCCTAGCGCGTCATAGAACACCCTTAACTTAGCACTTTCCTGCAACACCTTGACTGCAGCGTCAGGGTCAGAAGTGACCCTTGGCTGCTCATGACAAGCAATTTCCTCCAAGTGATTATAATAGGAAGTCATATAGACCTCTTCATCCGAGTACTCGTCCTCGGCAAAGAACTTGTAGCAGGCAACCATATGGGCGGCGAGTTCATGCTCGGGGTAAGGATGCTCTCACACGTCGTTAGGGCGGCAAGTCCCAACCCACAACTAATTGGAGGCCTATTTTCTTTTGAAAATTCTCCTTAGGGTCCAACAGTCGCTCATTGGATGTTTCATATGCCTATGATAGATGCAGTACCTCGGGCTCTCGCGATCCTGTCGCGATGGCTCGTGGTCAACATCAGGCAGTTTAAGCACACCGTCGGTGACCCATTCTTCTACAAACGCCTTCACTTCATCTATATTACACGGGTACTGTGGGACCTTGGCTGGCTCTTTATCCTTTTGCCTCTTTGACCCACCGTTGTCACTACCACACCCTGCCTCTTATGCGACTGTGGAGCGGAAGAGGCTGTAGCGACTGTGAAAGAGCGGTTGGACTTCCAGCTATCTTTGGAAGAGGGCTTCACAGTATGCCTTAGGTTGTAGGCTGCCTCGAGGAGGGTTGAGAAGGTTGGGATTTTGATGTTTACCAGGAATACGCGATAGTCACGTAAAATTCCGTCAATGCATATTTCGACCAAGTGTGACTCGCCCCCACTAGCTCGTGGGGGTCCACAGCTTTGTCCTGAAAGTGTTTGACGTAATCTATGATATCTTCACCGGGTTTCCTTCATGAGTGAGAAGATAGTGACCTTCTCGTGAACTTGGAAGAACTTAGGGTGAAACTTGTTTACCATTTCTTCCCAAGTGGCGATCGAGTAAGGCTTAAGATTCACATACCAAGTGTACGCTCACGACGTGAGGGATTTTGAGAACTCGCGTAGACAAAGGTTATGGTAGACAGAGTAGGCACCAAGTGTTTCGATGAAACGTACCACATGCTCTTGGGCGCTACCGTCCTTGCCATCGAATTTGATGAACTTTGGTGGGGTATTATACCCTTCAGGGTAGGGTAAGGAGAGGATAGTTATGGGGTATGGGGGTTGGTATATTGAGGTTGGGTAAGGAGGGAAGTGTAGCTTTGGTTTTCTTTTTAAGTAAAAGGGCTTGCACATCAGTTGTGGTAAGGAAGCTGCGGTAAGGAAGTGATTCTGAGACTGACCGTTATTCTCGGCCAAAAGGAGCTCCTGATGAACTGAGCTAGTACCCGTGATAGGGGCCGGTCCAGCTACCAAAGGGTTCGGAACTGGGTTTGCTACTGCAGCGTTTGGTACTTCCCCTGTAGAGGGCTGCTGGGGTATCACTGGTGGGGCTGCTGGGGTGTCACTGGTGGGACTGACCGTTATTCTCGAAAGAGTTATGGTGATAACCTCCGTGAGGGCGGTCATACCGGCAATCATCTGATTTTGGCCATCTCGAACGGCCTGAAGGGCATCCATGGTGGAGCCTCCCCCTTGAGTGGAGGAACCGTCGCCCTCTTGGGAGATCGGCCCCGTATTGAGTAGATTTTCCGCTATGGGCGCCGGTGTGCGAGCTGGAGGTTGTTGAACAGCTGGGGTTTCTAGACCACTTCATAAGCTAACCATAAACTAAGCAACCTCCCCAATAGAGTCGCCAATGTAGGATAGGTCCAATTTCTTAATGGACAAATACCCTTAGAGAATTTATGTGCCGGAGAGGTTTAGAATAGCTTATGGAGATGAATGAGAGGAATGATCTCGAAGGGTGAAGAAGAAGAGCATGGGTGAGCAAAGGGAATAAGGCAGTGGAGACCTTGGCCCAAGATCCCCAAAGAAGAAAGACAATAGAGCCCCTGAAGGGATAAGATCCCATTTGAATCAGTGCTCACCAACTTTCTCTCTCTAGGAAATGTTCACTATGACCTCTTTGTTTTTGGGATGAAGAAACGTTTCATATGATATTTATAAACCACACGAGCTAATGCTCGGACGCCAAGTGGCGCACTAAAAACATGACATGTGTCCCTTCCGTACCCCCTGACCGCTAAGATGTCGCCACCCTTGCGATGACCGCAAGTATTAAAGTGGACGTATCTTTTATTCGCAGAGAACCTCTTCTTCTTTTATAGCCACCAAGCCACTAGATCCCCTTCATTCCCGTTAGGTAAGGTCATGACCTGTTCAGTCGCCCCAATACCACTACCAGGCTCAAGGGGCCCCTCGGGCCCTGCCTTCATGCCGAAGCAGACGTTAAAGTCTGGGCAATGTGTTTGTGTTTTGGTTAGACCACGTTAACGTCTCCATTACATTGGAAAGTGCCAAGCACTTCTTTGTATAAGTACAGGTCTCTCCCTTAAGGAGGAATATGGGCTCGTGACCCTCATATGAGTGCAGTATAGCGATGGGTAGCGCGTGGCTCCCACGCACTAGGCCACGCGTCGCGCAGCTGAGGCGCCACGTGGCGAGCTAAGGTTTGTCGATCAAACCGTCAACCCCGCGGAGATGAGTATACGTGTCGAATGCCCATTGGCTGGTCAAACAGTCAACAGTCGCGTCTATTGACCCTTTCTACAAAGAGTACTTCTTCTCCTTTTTAGATTTCTTACCTCTTCCCTTGAGACTTAAGAGGCAGACACAGTGAATTCAACCAAGATTTGGGGTTTTAAAGTGTTCCGGCAAATTTCAGTTCAAAGTACAAATCCGTATTGGGCTTGTTTGATTTGTTTTCGACCTTCCCCTGTGGTCTTCTGCCTCTCATGATTTTCGATTTTTGGCTTACAAGTTTGGTTTATGCATCTTGCTCTTTTATTTCTATTTTTGTATTCTTTTTTTTGCCTTTGATGCATGTGTATTGTGTGTGTATATTGCCTACAAATTTGGTTTTTCAATTTCGTGTTAGTCTTCGGTGATGGCATTGTGGTGATGCTAATGAGACTGTTTATTTGCTGGTGGATTTGTTTTTCTCTCAATGGCTAATGGATCTACATCGGCCACTGTTAAAAATTGGACACAATCCGGGCACACTTTCTTTATTTCACACGCGCACTGGTTTATGGAGAATTGATCTGTGTCGGCCGCCATTGCAATGGGCGCGATCCAGATAGGTGTTATCCGCTAGTTTTATGCTCGTGTTATTTAGCTGGATGTGGCTTGACGTTTGTGAGGTAACTTGTTTTGGACGTGGTTGTTTGTTACTATCTTGTTGGCGTTAGACGCATGGCTGCATTCAGGGTATGTTTGAAGTTTGACTTGGCGCTTGTGGGATGGTTTGAGAATGGGCGGATTTGGTTTGGATTCTGTGGCTCATCTGGTTGTTGAGGTTTGGATGTGTGGACCAAGGGTTTGGGGTGGCTGGCTGGTGTAGGTAGGAATTTAGTGGTATGCTGGTTATGGAATAAGCTTCAGAAAAGCCTCGGCAGTTTTAATTCAATAACCGCGGTTGCAGCTATGCGTTGTTTTGTTGGGTTGTGTGAGTGAAAAAAGCTACAGGAAAAAACGGCCCCTTTCTGTTGTATAGGGTACACCGCCCCCAGCAGTTTCAATTCAAATAACTACGGTTGCAATTCTTTTCCTGCCTTCACCGATTTTAGAGCGTTGTAGTTGGTCTCGGTCATCTGGCTACATGATGTTTAACCGTGCATGTAGCTCTCTCGACCCGGGTGCTGGAGTCACTTGGTTTGTATCGGTTAGTTTCCGTAAGGAAAGATCGTCAATAGTGGGACTACCGTGGCAGCTGCTCATCAAATTTTTGCATGCAGTTCTCTGAGTTCTCTGACACCTGATTGCCGGATCAATTTTTCAATGGATGTATCCTTCATTTGATTTGGTAGTTTATTTGTCTTTGTGTTTCTGTGTGCAATTTGTTTCTTTTCAGTTGTATTAGATGCACATGGTATATTGTATTGCTCAATTATCAATGAATTTCTAACGCTTCCACCCAAAAAAAGGATCGTGGGAGAATAAATCAACCTTGAACGGATCTGTAATACTTTACACAAGTTAATTCATTCTTTTCCTATACAACATGGGAAGCTATCAGCTTGCTTATGAGAGAATCAATATTTTTAGGTTAAATTGCAGGGACACCCCTCATCTATTCACTTTTCTCATGCACAACTCCTCAAATTTAAAAACGCCACATTGACCCCCTCAACTATAAACTTTACCCAACTAGAACCCTTTTCCGTTACGTGACTGTTTGTTACTAGGGCCAACATCACTCGTTTGGCCATTTTTCAGACAAAAATGCCCTTTGATATGGGGTAAAACTATTTGGACATGTGGCACATTGCTCAAGACGACATGTGGCACGCCATCAGAAACAACACATTGCACGTTGCCCAAAACAAGTGAAACAACGATAATGAGACACGTGGACGACCACCAGTTGGGTAAAATGACCAAACCCTTAATATTTGCCCTAGCAACAAACGATCATGTAACAAAAAGGTCTCAGTTGGGTAATATTTATGGATGAGGGGGTCAATCTGCGGGCTTTGAGGGGGAGTGCATGAGAAAAGTGAATAGGTTATACTGTTGCATAATGGCAATGCAAAATGCACATGAATTAACATAGAAGACTCAAACATATTGCACTAAGGGTTCTTAAAAAATACTCCATAAATACTTATTTGCAATTTTCAAACTAAAAAATGATGTATTTACGAATATAAATTTTCAAAGTTTTTGCACTGTTCAAAAAATCCTATTGAAATCTATCAAACAATATCTATATTACACAAAAAATTATTTCAATAAATCTAATATTTTTAAGCTTGAAAATTATAAATAAATACTTATTTTTTTAACAACCCAAAGCGGAAGCATGAACGGAGAAACACACAATTACTTATTAACAACTAAAGGAGGGTAGTCGATCATAATCATACCACTACTTTGTGGTCCCATGATGGAGACTACAGCATAGTTAAGCCCACATGCAGCCAGATTCACCTTCTTCAGAAACTTGTCAAATTTGACATCCTTCAACGTTCCATCTTCTTCAATGAGGTGAGTCTCAAGACATTCTTTGCCTAATCAAAATAAACCCGTGAATCAAAAAGAATTTCACTAAGTACATAAAATTGGCAACATCGCATACAATGCTAATGAATGCTAAGTCTTCGTTATCATTAGAGAGAGAGAGAGAGCAACACCGTTGGCAGATCCGGCGGTACAGTCTGCGCCCTCCGAAGGCGAGAGCTGTCCATGCCGTTGCCAGTCGCCAGAGGAGGCGACGCCGGCTTGCGCGTGGAAAAACGGCTTTTCTCGAGAAATAAAAGGGTTATTTCGGAAAACAGACCTCAATCTATGACAGAATATCACTTACCCACCGCATCTCACCCACCGAACAATCCACCGAACTACCCATTGCTCGACAAGTGGCAGTGCGCCCCACATCTTCAAAAAAGAAAAGAAAAAAAAAAGAGCCAGAAAATTCCACCCCCTCTCTCTCTCCTCTTTCTTCTTTTTCTTCTTCCGCTGCACTCCAGAAAAGACACCAAATCTCCGTTCACAACCACTGTCGACAACCACCATGACCGCCGTCCCCTAAACCTCTGTTCCAAGTACGCTGATAATCTCTCTCTTCCTCCATTTCACACCCTCTCCTCTTCTATGTCTAGAAAAGACTCCAAATCTCAAACAAAACCTCACACACCAGGCTCCTCCAAAAAATCAACAACAAAAAAAAAAATTAACTAGAACCCTGCAATCAGAGAATAATAATAATAATAGCCCTCGATGTCCGGGTGTGCTTGTTCGAGCATGGAGAACAGGTAAGCGTTCTCGTCGACGAAGACGGTGCGGCCGTTGCGGTTGAGGATGTGCCAGAGGAGGGTTTCGTGGGTCAGGCCGAAGATGAGGAAGATGCATTTTGGGGCAGCGGCGGGAGGACGACGGTGAAGAATTTGAGATCAACGGAGGCGGTCGGTGGGGGCGGTGGAGTTCCGGGTTGAGCAGTAGTGGAGGAGGAAGTCGAAGATGGAGTTTGGGTAAGGGGTCGCCGCCCCTGTTGGCGGCAGAGGAGGCGGTTGTGGTGGGCAGGCGTTTTGGTGGTGAGGAGTGCAGCGGAAGAAGAGAAATAAGAAAGCAGAAAGTCTGAGGATCCCGATGGGGAGTTCCCGACCAAAATCCCGACCGCCCGCAGAGCCCAATCTGGCCACCGGACGGCCGATCCGATCCGTCCAAAAATTCTAAAAAAAAAAACCGAGTGGGCTTACGCGAGAATTAACGGCATCCGAAGTGTGTAGGTAGCTGATCTAAATACTCCATTTTTTGTGTGTATATTACGCACAAAAAATGGAGTGTTTAGATCAGCCACCTACACACGTCGGATGCTGTTAATTCTCGCGCAGGCCCACTCGGTTTTTTTTTTAGAATTTTTGGACGGATCGGATCGGCCGTCCGATGGCCGGAGTGGGCCCTGCTGGCGGTCGGGATTTTGGTCGGGAACTCCCCATCGATAACTGTAGCTTCACTCATAAGAAAGAGGGGGGGAGAGAGAGAGAGAGGGGGTGGAATTTTCTGGCTCTTTTTTTTGCTTTTTGAAGATGGTGGGGCCCACTGCCACTTATCGAGCAATGTGTATCAATACAGTGTAATTTTAGAACCCTTCCATCAATTTTTGAAGTGCTAAAATCACTATCCTATAAAAAAGTATATAAGCAAATTCTTAAGATGAGACAATTTACCCATCGCCATGCTTAAAGCTTTGTCTGTCTGGCTTGATAGCTGCGATCAGTGGTGTGGAAATTACTCCAAATGCCTCTGCACCGAATGAGAAACATCACTGGGCATTACATTTACATCTCTTATTTATACTCCATCTTTGGAAAGGAACTCTCTGTTGGAATGTTAAAACTTAATTACTTTTTCAGTTTTTTGGGCTTTTTTGTTTTGTTCTTATTTAATTTTTTTTTTTTTGTGTGTGTGTTTGCTCGTTTTGCGATAAATTTTTGTGAATTGTTGATTCGTCTCGACGAGAGAAATCAGAATGGTAAAAAATTATGACTTTATGCAAATATTTTTAAAAATATTAAAGATAAAGCCCAAAAAACTAACTTTAGAGACTTTATATTGGATATTTCTGCAACTGTCCGTAACCATTCATTCCTAATCCTTCTAACTTTTTTTATTTCAAAATACCAGTACACTCTAAAAGTGAACGATAAGCTTGCATCCTAGAAATGGTAGCTTCCTGACTCCATTCCTACTGTCTCCTTGGGTGAGAAGTTCCCTTCTCTTTTCAAAACAATTAGGGTGAGTGTCACGACCCAAATCCATCAGATTTGAAAATTGTGACCGGCCAATGAGTCCGTCTCACCAAAGACTTCTTTTTTTTTTTTTAAATAATACAAATAGAAATAAACTTAACATTTGCGGAAGCGATCTATAAAATAAAAGTCACTAGATTTTCTTTTTAATAATGGAAACATGAGCTACACTTTTCCTTTTCCTTCCATTACATAACCGCGACATAAGCTTAATGGTATAGATACTTGGCCCGACCTTCTGCTTTTCCTTTTCCTTCCATTACATAACCGCGTCATAAGCTTAATGGTTAAATAAAAATACTTCTTGCTAATAAATCTGTGAGTTACCAATTGCATGATTTCTTTTATTTGCCGAAGACTGCCAATTAATTTCATTTAGAGCATCCCCAATGGTGATGTAAAATACATCTGGATGGATAGTTATAATAGATGAAAAAAATGGTTAAAAGTTAGTTAGATGTAAAATAGAATTCACTCATTTTCAATGGTGAGATATAAAAAAGGGATGGATAATTAACTATCTTTCCCTCTTCCTTAATTTTAAGCTCGAGTTAAATTGCTCATATGGGTCTCAAATGAGCCTAAAATTTAAGCTCGAGTTCGACTTCGATCCGACTACAAACGAGTAGAGTCAAGCCAGAAGTGGTGTGAGCAACTCGAATTGTTGACTTAATTTGACCTGAGAAATACTATGGGTCCATCTATTACTTCCTGATTGTGTGAATTAATTAGGAAAACAAAAGTGCAAGTGTGCGAGTGTGTTCGGCAGTGAGGAGAGAAAAAAAAAAAGAAAAAGGAATACTCACCTCTTAGCAAATCAGCCCTTTCCTCTGTTTTCCTCCCTCTCTCTCCTACCTTCTCTCTCTCTCTCTTCTCTCTCTCTCTCTCTCTCTCTCGCGGTGGTGTGTGTGAGGTGTGTGCCGTGTGGGATGTTTGTGAGGAAATGGAAGAATGGCTATTTATAGTAAACTAGGCCCATCTAGAAAGATTCTTATCTAATTATAACATATCTAATATTATCTAGAATAATCTAGGATTATCTAATATCTAAAATAATCTAATAAAATCATAATTAATAGAATCTAGGTGTATCCTCCAAAATGTAGAATATTCTTTAGGGATTTCTACCTGATTCGTCCTATAATAAGAATCTCAACATGGTGGGACGATATCGGCAGAGCTTAATAAAAATTGACACATAAGTAGAAAAATACTATAATTTTTTTGTAGATGTTATGTCACAACTAGTATACTTTCTAATTCTAACGGCAAGTGACCACTAAATGTTACACTGCTTATTATTAGCATTGAATATATATATTTTATTTTATTTTTAAAAGTTGGGATATTACGGTGAGAGTATTTTTTTATTTTTTTTACTTTTTCGATATCTCCCATTTGTCATATCATTACGTTTAATTGTGGAATGTTATAGATGATATTGGGCATGAGATATGTTTATAGGATTGATAGAAGAAATTGGTAATAAGAAGGGATTGGTAATGAGGAGGGGTTGGGTTCGGACTATGAATACCAAGTCCCCCGGGATATTGCTAATACCCCCTAATCCCCGGCTTCCTAGTCCTACGGACTACTAATCCCAACTCGGTTTTGGTTACCAAACACATTATTAGTAGTCCCATGGGATTGGTAATCCAATCCCAAGGGCTAATATGGTTATCAAACAGGGCCTAAATGAATAATCAAAAGCTGATGTGGCAACTTTTGATTATCAATTTTTGATTATAGCATTATGGACACTCTAAGGTTGCATTTTAGAAACGATAGCTTTCCGCCTCCTCCATTCCATCTGCCTCCTTCGGTGAGAAGTTCCCTTTCCTTTTCAAAAAAGATTAGGGTAAAAATAATAAAAAATAATACTTTGCTAATTTCTCTCAAGATAAAGGGAAATTTTCAAAATAGCATCTGACCTTTCACACAAATCACATACAGGCACCTGACCTTTTAAAATTATCAAAAAAACACATGACCTATTTAAAAACCCATCAATTTTACGCCCGCCATTAACTTTCCATCTAAAACAAACGGAAACGCTGAAAATGTGCATTTTGGCACGAATATTGGCAAAACAAGATTAAGGCTCACTTTGGCAAAACACAATATTATACTCATAAACAAGATTAAGACTCAATTTCGCTTTAAAAGTCAATTAATAACTTAATTTTGTCTTTATTTAAAAGAAAAAAAGCGCATTTGTTAGTTTTGCGTCAAGATGAATCAATAAGTCACAAAAATTACTTAACTTTTCAATCCAAACCCACCCTAAATAAGGAATCAAGCTTAATTTAATAATTTTTTTTTGACTAGGCTTAATTTAATTTAATAATTAAATACTCATAACTATGCATCCAAATAAGATTACTCTGTATTAAACAAAAGAAAAGGCAAAAACAAAAAACATATAATAGTCATTGGTAGGTGTGAAAAGTGCCAAATCATAGGTATTTAATTACTAAATTAAGCTTGACTATTCTATATTTTTTGTTTTTGCTTTTTCCTTTGTTTTAATACGGAGTAATCTTATTTGGTTGCATAGTTATGTGTATTTAATTACTAAATAAAGCTTGATTCCTTATTTAGAGTGGGCTTGGATTGAAAAGTTAAGTAATTTTTGTAATTTATTGATTCATATTGACGCAAAACTAACAATGCGTTTTTTTTTATTTTGAATAAAGATAAAAATTAAGTTATTAATTGACTTTTAAAGCCAAATCGAGCCTTAATCTTGTTTATGAGTATAATATCGTGTTTTGCCAAAATGAGCCTTAATCTTGTTTTGCCAATATTCGTGCCAAAATGCACATTTTCAGCATTTCCGTTTGTTTTGGATGAAAAGTTAACGGCGGGTGTAAAATTGATGGGTTTTTAAATAGGTCAGGTGTTTTTTTATAATTTTAAAAGGTCAGATGCCTGTGTGTGATTTGTGTGAAAGGTCAGGTGCTATTTTGAAATTTTCCCCAAGATAAATCAAAGCAAGATAAATATAAATAGAATTCCCTATAACAGCTGTCAAAGAAACCACCATATTGCATGGCCATGTGGGATGATTTTACACAACCCACACCAAACAGTCAAACACCCAAGTTCCAGGGTCAAGGCCACTTGGTCAACCTCTTAGGTATATTTATATTGATCTCATGTAATTTAATATAGGGGAAATTACAATAAGCCCCCTTCAACTATACCTCGGTAACGAGTTGCCCCCTTCATCGTTTAACTCGGACACTTAACCCCCTTCATCTTTTATGGTGTGACACTTAACCCCCTGCCGTTAGTGAGCCGTTAACGGAATTGCTGAAATTACCAATTTACCCTCCTTGGGCTATTTTTGTTTCGCTTATAACTTTTTGTAGGAAACTCTGTTTCAGCCCGTTCTTTTTTCATAATTCTTGTTTTTTCCTCTATTTTATGAGTCTATAATAATTTTAGTATGGTTACTTTACGCTTTCTAAGGTTAGTATAATTTTAGTATGGTTATTTTATCTAACTTTAGAAAGCGTAAAGTAACCATACTAAAATTATTATAGACCCATAAAATAGAGGAAAAAACAAGAGTTATGAAAAAAGAACGGGCTGAAACAGAGTTTCCTACAAAAAGTTATAAGCGAAACAAAAATAGCCCAAAGAGGGTAAATTGGTAATTTCAGCAATTCCGTTAACGGCTCACTAACGGCAGGGGGTTAAGTGTCACGCAATAAAAGATGAAGGGGGTTAAGTGTCCGAGTTAAACGATAAAGGGGGCAACTCGTTACCGAGGTATAGTTGAAGGGGGCTTACTGTAATTTTCCCTTTAATATAAAGTGTACATGTTGACATCCAAGTTGATGCACATAATTTTCACTGTAATTTGATGGAGAATTTACATTTCAGTGGGAGATGGGGCAAATAATGTCCAACTCATGAAAAGGTTTTTTTGGAATGGCATAAATATGGAACGAAGGAAAAAAAAATTTCCATACGTGAAACATGTAGAAATTTTATATCCATCTCAAAATCAATGCCAAATGTTATTAAGTGATCACTCATTCCACTCCCAAGTAATGTGGGACTTTATATCTTAACATCCCCCTCAGGTGCAACCGCGTTTGAGGTCTGTCACGTGTGGCCACTTTTGGGTCCTATCATCGTGCAGCCTTTTTGCTGGTCTATCATCGTGGGGTGTGGATTGTGATTTTTTTTTAAAAATGTGGAGTGAAATGGACCCTACTCTGATATCATGTAAAAACTTTATATTCATCTCAAAACCAATTGGCAATGAGTGGAGAGATCTCAAATGTTATTAACTGATCACAAACGCAAGAAAAAAAAATTCCCCATGCATAGAGTTAGTTGTAGTCGATCTGGGTTCCCTAAGTTGCCCCTTCAATCGATCTTAGTTGCTACTTTTATTGATCTAAGTTGCTTATTCTATGGACCTAAATTGCCTCTTCTATGAGTGTTCAATTTATTAAACATTTCTTTAATCTCTTTACCATTTCTATTATTTTTTGAGAAATTTAGGATCTGGATTACTTGTAGATTTGAGTTTTTAAAGTACTTTAAGATTAGTGTCTTTTGGGTAATCTTTTAGAAAGAGAAAGGATAGAAAAAATAAGGTGTATATTTTCTTGCATCCACTTTATACTTTTGCTTTTAAATTCTAGGAATTGCTACTTGAAATTTTTTGTTTGGTTTTACTTGAAAATGTGAATAAGTTATACTACTAGCTACCAATTTGCTTCACTGGCTGCTTTTTTTAGAAAAAAATAAGGTGCAACTTAAGTTCATAAAATAGGCAACTTAGGTTCATAGAATGGGTAATTAGGTTCAAATTCAAATTCGACTACAAACCGATTACATGTTTTGGAAATTTTTTTTCCTCCGTTCCATGTTTTGAAAGTTTTTTCCTCTGTTCGTTCCATAGTTGTGCAATTCCGTAAAAATCTCTTCATGAGTTGAGCATTATTTACCCCAACTCCTACTAAATGCAAATTCCTCTAATTTGTGATCCCGATCAGACGCCAATAAAAATCAATCCATTGCATAACAGAACGCGGATCAAGTGTGCGTGATCAGTCACATTTACGACGTAGGTCACATGGGAGTATTATGGGACCATTGTTGTACGTACAGAAACGTAATGGAAATGTCTTGAAAAGTCAAGGCCCGGCTTTGTTCGGTTCCCAGTTTTTAATTTTTCCAAAACTGAAACTCCTGTTCAGAATCCAGTTTGGGGAAATTATCCCCTGCACTCGCAACCCTCATTTGCTACTTTCTGATTAACGTTAACTGCCCCCTGCCTCCCACAACAACCCTCATTTACTCCCCTCCCTCATTAACGTTAACCTGCCCCCCCCCCTCCCTCCCTGTCATCTCCATCTTCCCCCCTCCCTGTCATCTCCATCTTCCTCCTTTAAAGAGTGGGTCCAAAGAAGAAAAAGGCCGGTCAAAGCAGGTTTGAAAAAGGATCCAAAACTGGGATTTGCAAACTAACTGGGAACCGAGCGTTCCATTAGTTTGCAT
Organism: Rhododendron simsii; assembly: GCA_014282245.1. Lineage (NCBI taxonomy): Eukaryota > Viridiplantae > Streptophyta > Magnoliopsida > Ericales > Ericaceae > Rhododendron > Rhododendron simsii. Next base: position 62,588 of record WJXA01000030.1, read on the forward strand.
TTGTATTTTTATGGACCACCACATCAGTGTGTATATTACTTGTATAGTTTGTAACCTTGTATGTAGACCAAAGAAGGAAATTCTAAGTTTGGCTGGGGAAGACTAGGCTCCGTTCGGGAAAGCAAAATAAGTACTTATTTTTTAAGAAAGCAATTTCAAACTCAAAAATTATGTGCTTACGCAAATTATTTTTCTATCAATATGGATCTTGTTTGATAGATCTTATTGAGATCTTTAATACGGTGCAAAAAAAATTAAAAAATTATTTTTTATTGACATTATTTTTGAGTTTGAAAATGTGAAATAAGTACTTATTTTTTAAGAAAGTGTTCTGGAATGGAACCTTAAAAGAGAGGTAGTATTCAACGTAAATTGCTATCCCCCCGACACAACCCCCCACCTCCCTTTTCCGGAACTACCCCGCCTCTCTCTCTCTCTCTCTCTCTCTCTCTCTCTCTCTCTCTTCTTTCTTTCTTTCTTTCTTTACAATTTGCTTTTCTTTTTCATTTTTTCTTATTCTTTCCGGTTTGGTTTTTTGTTTTTCATTTTATTTTATTTTCTTTCTTTCCGCTTTGAATTTTTTCTCTCTCTTTAATAATAGGTTCAAGTCTAATTCTAGGCTTTGTAAAGTAATTGAGAGAAAAAAAGTGTTTCAATTGATCATGTTTATCCGACTGTTTTATTTTATTTTTTTGTCCTTTATAGATTAAAAAATATAGTTACGAAAATAAGTGTTTCAATTTTCAATCCGTTTGAACCAGTGCAAAGATATTGTTTTTTTGATCATTTCATCCTAAATGGTCGTAATAATTTTTTGGCTCCAAGGCCTTTCAATGAACACCTTAAGAGAGTCCTGAAACTAAATAATGAGTCTTAGAGTGCTCGTTGAAAAGCTGTAAAACAAAAAATTCATTAAGATTACAATTAGTGTTCGGGAACTAATTACGAAATGTATTTTGCAAACGACATACTAATCCAGAATACAAATGTTATATTTAGGATTAATTTTTTTTAACTATAGTGCAATTTAATAAATTTGTTAACCATTATTTAGCATAGATCCTTTTAATTGATTTAGTAGTATGTTGCTTCAAATCACGTTTCTACTTCATAGGATTGCAAATAGCTGGTTTCTATTTTTTTTTTAACTAAAACGGCAACAGAGCCTTTGGGTCCCCCTACTTTTTAATTTATTTTTTAATTTAATTACTTATATCTTATTTATTTAATTTCTATAAATACACCCTTTGTATATTTAAAAATATAATTCAAGAATTAAGTGCTTTAATTTGCAATTCAGTTAAATCAGAGCAAAGATCTTTTTTTTATTATTTTATTTTAAATGGTCATAATGAATTTTTTGGTTTAAGATCTTTCAACAAACACCCTAAGACTCATTATTTAGTTTCAAGACTCTCTTAGGGTGTCCATTGAAAGGCCTTGGAGCCAAAAATTTATTATGACCATTTAGGATAAAATGATCAAAAAAATAACATCTTTGAACCGATTCAAACGGATTGAAAATTGAAACACTTATTTTTTTATACCATTTATATATTAAAAAAATAGTTTAAAAAATAAGTGTATTCAAAAATTTACTACGACCATTTAGGATAAAATGTTTAGAAAAATAACATTTTTGCACCAGTTCAAACGGATTGAAAATTGAAATACTTTTTTTTAACTATATTTTTTAATATATATAGATATATAGGGAAAAAAAGGAAAAAAATAGTCAGATTAATTTTAAACTATATTTTTTAATATATAAACGGTTTTAAAAAATAAGTGTTTCAATTTTCAATCCGTTTGAATAGGTGCAAAGATATTATTTTTCTAATCATTTCATCCTAAATGATTCTAATAATTTTTTTGCTCTAAGACCTTTCAATAGGCACCCTAAGAGCTCTAAACTAAATAAGGAGTCTTAAGGTGCTCGTTGTACTGGTTAATGTTGTAATTATACATATTCATTTTTTTTATATAGATTTTTGAAAGCATAGAAATATGTAAGTTTGGGCACAGAGCGTTGGTCTTAAATATAGTATTATGGTGGTTAAAGTTAACAAAAAAAAGGAGGACAAAAAATTGGGGGGGGGGGGGGGGGGGGGGGCAACTCTCGTATTCAACGACCAAACCTTTGGGCCACCAATTTAAAGTCCTCGTGACCTTGTCTTGTACTCTCTCTGTCCCATAATGTTTGGCATTTTTAGGAATGCGTGCCATTTTTAAATTGCTTATATCTTTCAATCCATAAATTTTTAGGCGATTTTTTGAATTTTGTTTGATAGAACAAATTAAACTCTATTAAATAAGATCCATATTGCTTATAAAAAATATTATAGATTAAAAGATATAGTTAATTTTTTCATAAGGCTGGAATAGTGAAAGAGCCAAACATTATGGGACGGAGGGAGTACTAGCCACATCCGTACATGTGCAATCATTCAACATTTGGCCTATACTGGTCTTAACGCGTCGTCCACGCACAAGACCGCGTGCTCAGTGGCTTAGGCCTTGTTCTCTTTGAAACTTAAAAAGAATTTTTTAAAAAATTCTCCTTAGATTCTCCATACTTTTAACATTTCTCTCTCTATCTCTCTCTACTCATTACCCCTACTATTTTTTTTGAAAAAACTTTTCAAATTCCAATCCAAACAAGTCATTAATTTGTCGGATGTTTAAAAACTTTTGTTAATTAGGTTTAGGGAATATATACATTGTGGAAATTGTAGTTAATTTCACCTCCGATAGCTGAAACAATAACAAAAAGGAGCTCTTTTCTAAGTTCTTAAACCCCCCCTTTTGACCGCTTACGGGTTGCGCTCAACCCTCTCACTCCAATTGTATACCTTGATATTAGTTTAATAATAAATGTAAAAAGAACATCCAACTAAGGGCATCCGCTAGAGGTGATACCGGTCCGGTTTCGACCGGCTCAACCGGTTCCGGTCCGGTTTATCCGGTTTTCATTCATGAGCCATATTTTGGGCTCAACACATCAAAAAATTCACAATTCAACCTATAAAATATTAACCAAAAATCTATAATTCAACCAATTTTTTAGGCCCATCAAAAAAGGATCAATTTTGAGCCCAATACGTAAAAAAAGAACTCATAAAAACATAATTAAACCCATAAAAATAGTTTTTATATAATAAATATATTTATTAGACCAATATATACTACAAAATATCAACCAAAAACTCATAATTCAACCCCTCCCCTATGTTTATATATATATGTATATATTATACATATATATAACCGGTCCGGTTTTAACCGGTTTTTAAAACACATAAACCGGATCGAAATTATTTTTCCGGGAATCGAATCGAAATTATTCAACCGGTTTAAAAAATTCGGTCCGGTCCGGTTTTTCCGGTTTCGATCGATTTTCCGGTTTCGAGTAACACCCCTAGCATCCGCACTAGACTTTCTATGATTTGGATCAATTTACACCTTAAAAAGTCACTTTATTACTTTAGCTACCCACTTTTAAAATAACTATTGCATCAGGCTCTTTACTCTCACTCTCCTCTCAATAAATAATCAAACCCACCTCAATTAAATACTCCACCGCCTCGGAGAGAGAAAAAAAAACAGGAAAAGAAATAAAGTCTGAGAGAGAGAGAAAGAGGTGGAGTACAGAAAAAGAGGTTGGGAAACAATATTAAAATGAGAAGCAAGTGAATAGTTGCTCGGCTGTCCAACCGAGCAACTGTAGCAATATTGGAATTTTTCAAAGTAGAGAGGAAAGAAGAGAGACTGATACAAGAGTTTTTGGGTGTTTTTTTTTTCTTTTGGCTATTTAATTTAGTTTGAAGAGGGGAGTAAAGAGAGAGATGTGGATGCTCTAACAACTAACTTGTAACTTAGCTATCAAAATATCCAGCCACAATCAATTCATTTGCCTACTTTACCAAATAATAGAACATATAATTGCCATAAAAAATGTCAGCTAAACTTATTGCACTTTTTTTTCTTCCTTGGAAAATATGAAAAAAAAAAAAACCCTTTAAACCTTAAGGCAATTGGACCTAGATATTCTTGAAACTATCACTATGACTTAAGCATTACGTCAATGAATAACACACAAGCTCAAAATGTGTTAGATCAATGCAAAAGTTTATAAAATGGGGCAAAAAATTTATAAAATGAGCAAAGAAAATTTGTAAAAGGAGTGTGCACTGAATACTTTTTTCTCAACTTTCATATTTTGAACTCTCATTAGTAGATTATGAAGATTTAGATGTAACAAGTGCTAGATTATTTGCTCTCTGTATATGGAACATCTGCGGAACAGCAAGTGCTCTCTCTCTCTCTCTATAGAAGTTGGAAGCTGAAAATCAGTTTCACCCATTGAATCCGTACCGCGTTGTTTCCTTTTGGGTGGTAGTATAAAAAAAACAACAATGGGGTTTCTCTGCTTAGCAAATGAAAAGGGAAAATTTCAAAATGACACCTGAACTTTCACTTCAATGTCACCGAAATACCTAGACTTCATTTTATTTCAATTAAAACACCTGAACTTACAAAATCTCCAAAATAAGACACCTGCCGTTAGCCTCCATCCATTCCGTCAACAAAATTGCTGATGTGGCATACATCACCCATTAATTGGCCTCACTTTACATGTTTTTTTTTTTTTTTTTGAAAAGGTCACTGGTATATAAACGAGGTTAACAGGTTATATCCAAACGAATAAGACTTTGAAGTTCAGGCGGAATACAACCCGATGCAAAAACGAAATTCCTATTAAGGCAATTGGTGGCCAGCCAGTGTGCCACTTAATTTGTTCGCTTCCCTTGGGCATCAAACGAAGGACCACTTCTTACCAGAAGCCCAGCTTTTAATATCTTTTATCACAGCTCTGATTTCCCATGGAGTAGGAGAGTTGGCCACTTTGAAGCAGTTAATAAGCTCTAAGCAGTCAGATTCGAAAATAGCCTCATCCAAATTTAAATCCATAGCAGTTCCGCAAGCAATTCTAAGAGCCCAGGCCTCTATGGAGATGGCAGAGGCTGCCATTGTTTTTCCTAGCCACCAAATTTGAGCTAATCCACCATGGTCTCTCGCTATAACGCCAAAGGCAGCAGCGCTGCAGGAGGATTTATAAGCTCCATCTGTATTAAACTTTAGAGCAGACGATGGAGGGGGAGACCATCTTCTATCTCTGGGTTGTTGAGGGGTACCAACTCTCGGTCTTTTGAGCAAAGCTAGAAGGTAATCACGATACGTCGCAGTTGCACTTTCAATTGTGTCCCTTGGGCTTGGGGATTTTCCTATAAATACAAACGCATTTCGAGCCTTCCAGATGGTCCAACACACCTGGAAGATGGCAGCCATATTTTCCAGGGTAGTTTCCTTTGCCCTATGGCCACAAAGAAGGTCTTCCATCCAAATAGCAGCCGAAGAAGTATCAAGATCCGTGGTCCAGAAAGACTTCCCACAGCCAAACCATACAGCTCTTGTCCAAGGGCAATGAAAGAGGGTGTGTTCTATGGACTCAGGTGCTTGATTACAAATGGGACAAAGAGGAGAAGGGGCACACTTACGTTTAAAAAGATTGGCTTTGCTGGCTATCCAATTGTTGACCACTTTCCACATGAAATGGCACACTTTTGGCATTGTTGGAACGGTCCATAGTCTTTTCCACATGGATTCCGAAGGAGAGTGGGAGGTGGAGGCCTGATTGACATCTGGTTTAATACTCCTCTTGAAGCTCTGATGATAGCCTGACTTCACAGTGTATTGTCCAGATTTAGTGTATGCCCAAATGCGTTTATCCTCCCCCTTGGTTAAGCTGATTGGGATTTTGGAGATGGCTTTTACTTCCTCCTCTGAAACACAGGTGGCAAGTCTTTCCAAATGCCATGTGTTATTATCAGGATTGATAAAGTCTGCCACTTTGTTCCAGTTGCAATTTGTTGGGGGTTGGCTGAGTACTCTACTATGGGGAAGGTTATGCACCCATTGATCATTCCAAAAATGGACAGATTCACCATTGCCTATGCTCCATTGGAGACCGTCCTTCAAAACTCTCCTTCCTTCAAGCATGCTGCACCAAATCCACGATGGGGAGTGGCCTTTTTTTGCCTCCCAGCAGGAGGTTTTTGGAAAGTATTTCCCCTTTAAAACTTTGCACCAAAGAGCATTAGAATTCTCACTAATTCTCCAAAACTGTCTAGCAAGGAGGGCATTGTTAAAAGCTGCAAAGTCTTTGAATCCGAGTCCCCTTTCACTTTTTGGAGTATTCAACTTGCTCCAAGCTCCCCAGTGAATTCCAGCTCGTGACTCAGAATTTCTCCACCAAAAATTACTGATGGTTTCATTAAGGCTGGAGCAGAGAGAAAGGGGAGCTTTGAAGCACATGAAGGGGTACACAGGCATGCTTTGGATAACTGACTTGATAAGCACCTCTTTACTAGCATGATTGAGTTGACTATCGCCCCAACCTTGAACTTTGCCCGTGACTTTGTCGCTAATGAAGCCCAGTGCTTCTTTCTTTGATCTCCCCCAGCTAGAAGGTAATCCCAAGTACTTTGCTTTAGGGTCCATCTCTTTCATACCAAGAATCTCCCTAATTTCTTCCTTCCTCACAGAGCTGGTATTAGCCGAAAAGAAGAGGCTAGACTTCTGTACATTCATGGACAGCCCAGAGGCTTCGCTAAAACACGTGGCAAGGTGCTTAAAGTTGGAGCAAAGCAGAGGTTCAGCTTCAAGAAAGATCATTGAATCATCTGCAAAAAGGAGATGAGAAACCACTGGGCACTCCCGTTTCATCCTTATACCTTTCAACGATTTGTTTTGGATGGCCTTTTGAATAAGAGTTGAGAACACATCCGCCACAAATGAGAAGAGATAAGGAGATAGCGGGTCCCCCTGTCTGAGCCCACGATAAGGAATGACATTGCATACTTGACCCGCATTAGCACAGATGGAATACTTCACCGAGCACACACATTCTTTAACCCAATTAACCCAAGTCTTATCGAAGCCCAAACGATCCAGAACTTGAAACAAGAAATCCCAACAAACACGATCATATGCCTTGTTTAAATCCAATTTAATAGCCACAGAGAATCGAGAGCCAGCTTTCTTATGTTTAAGATGATGAAACACCTCGTGTGCAACAATAATGTTATCCTGAATTTGACGACCAGGAATAAAGGCAAATTGTTGCTCTGAAATTAATCCATGCATGAAAGGTTGGAGACGGTTTGTGAGAATTTTAGAAATGATTTTATAGACGAAACGGCAAAGACTTATAGGGGGAAGCTGACTCATAGATTCTGGATTCCTAACTTTAGGGATTAAAGTGACATTGGTATGATTGAGCTCTTTGGTTAAACTGCCATTTTGGAAGAAGGATTTCACAGCACTAGTAATATCATTTCCTACAATATCCCAATAATTTTGAAAAAAAAGACCAGGGAACCCATCAGAACCTGGAGCCTTAAGAGGGCTCAACTGAAAGGCAGCGCGGTGGATTTCATCATTAGAAACAATCCCAATAAGGGTGGCATTCATGCTAGGGGTAACGAGGGGATCAATCAACCTCAAAATATCATCAAAATTCCTAGAAATGGGGGGGGGGGGGGGGGGGGGGGGGGGGAGGGGAGAATACAGACCCTGGAAATGAGAGCTGATAATACCTGCAATGTCCTTCTCCTCTGTTTTCCACTCTCCAGCTCCATCTTTAAGCTTCACAATCTGATTCCGTTGCCTTCGATGAATAGTGCTTAGATGGAAGAAACGGGAGTTCTTGTCCCCCATCTGAAGCCACTTGATACGGGATCGCTGATGCTAATACATAGAATCCTTTTGCCATAAATCCTCAATTTTCCTCTTGATAACTCTCTCAGCAATAAGGAAATCCAGATTAAAGTTAGCTTCAAGATCCTTCTGAATACCCACCAGTTGATCTTTCAGGGATGCAATTTGGAAACGGATATCCCCAAAATTCTGCTGGTGCCACACTTTAAGCTTTTCTTTGCATCCTCTTAGCTTTTTGCACACCTTTTTCATCTCAGTGTCCTCATAATTCACAGCCCAAGCTTCGGTAATAACAGGTTTACAGCTCTCCTCTGTTGTCCAGAAAGATTCAAAGCGGAAAGGTTTCCCCACTTTTCTTAACGGAAAGGAAGTGTTAAGAATTAGGGGATTGTGGTCCGAACCAATTGCAGCTTCAACAAAGAGAAGGGCTTGTGGATGCATCTCCCGCCATTTCGCATTTGCAAAAGCCATGTCGATACGTTCTATAATAAAATCCCCATCTGTTCTATTATTCCTCCAGGTAAAACGAGGCCCTTTGAACTCCAAATCCACCAAGCCGCAAGCATGTAGCATCGCATGAAAAGAGGATAGCCTTCTCGAATTGGGGATATTCCCTCCCAGCTTGTCACTAGTATTCAGAATTTCGTTGAAGTCACCAATACAAAGCCAAGGCAAGATTTCCGACCGCCCGATGCACCTGAGAATTTCCCAAACCTGTTCTTTCCCATCTTTATTAGGGCACCCATAAATGAAGGAGGCAGCCCAAACAGTAGAGTTAGACTTGTCCGTAATGACAGAATGAACAATATTTTTGGTTGAAGTGTCAACATCAATTTCCACTTCATTTTTCCACCATAAAGCAAGACCCCCAGAGAGTCCAACCGGATCAACATAACTACCGAAATTAAAACCTAACTTACGGCGAATGGCCTCCAGAAAAGCCTTATTATTTTTTGTCTCCATCAGGAAAACGATGGAGGGGCGATTTTTACGAACTAGATCACCTAAAGCCTGGCCTGTCAAAGTACGCCCAAGGCCTTGACAGTTCCAGGTTAGGATCATCATTGAGCAGGTGGCTGTTTGGGGCCAGCCACACGCCCATCAATCTCAGAAGAAGCCGCCATTTTGTTAGGAACCATAAGCAGTTCAGCCTCCACTCGAGTGAGGGATTGCCGAACAGGAACATCGCAGAGACAGGAATCAGAGTCAAATGAAGCTTGAGAGACATCACCAGCCTTGCTGGCCCTGGTGCGAGAGACCCCCCTTTTGTAATTCTTCCTGATTCGGACGGGTTCGGGTTTGGAGGGAAGGGTGGTTGGGAGTTGATTGGCATGGATAGCGGGATTGGAAACGGGCTCAGAAGCACAGAGCCGAAGGAGCTTAGATCTCTGACAGTCCTCTGTCTCCTCAGTGGGTTTTCTTTTGATAGCTAAATGAGTGAAAACAGTGGCTAGGGTTTGATCTAGAGAGGGTGATTTTGGATGGGGTTTGGAATTGGGGATCAAATCCGCGGTAGCAGGGGAAGGTGGATCAAGGGTTTGGAGAAGCAGAGGAGTAGAGCTTGGGCTAGTAAGCAGAAGGCTAAGGTTTTGGTTTGGGCTAATTTTTTCAGAGATGGGTGATCTATTCTGGGTATGGTGGTCCACAATGGAATTGGAATTAGGAGAGGTTGGGCTTTCAATGGGTTTGGTTACAAAGTACAAGGGCTTAGGAATAGATATGTAGGGGGTATTTGGGCCGGGGATAAGTTAGGCTTGAAGGCTAGGGTTAGAGGGAGTGGGATAAGATATAGGAGGAAGTCCATTACGAATACGATAAGGATTCAAATCAGCAAAGGGGGGATCAGGGGAGAAGATACCGTCAAGAATATTCTCCTGTTCCTCAATAGTACGGTGATCGGACGAAACGGGGCCACTTAGCATTTGAGGAGAGGGTACCTCATCATTGGCGTATGTCTTCCTCATTCCCACAACCTCCCTCTAGTTTTGTCTGACGCGGGAGGGCTCCAAACACGTGCCCAGGGAGCGTGGTAGACACGTCCCACTCCCTTCCCCCTGAAACAACGGTCGTTGCGCAATAAGCTCTGCAACTCGAATCTCCGCCATGTCCACCTCATGGCGAATAACTTCAATCGGAATGCTGGATCTCCTAGCTTCCTGAGCTCTGATTTCAGGTCCATACCCAAAATTTAAACCTTCATTTCTAGGATTAAACCTACAGCTCTTGTTATCGTGCCCAAACCTGCCGCAAGCAAAATAGAGGTCCGAGAGTTTCTCATATTTGTATGAGATCCAGAGGTCTTTTTTAAGAGCAGATTTCGCTTTAAGCCGGAATCCTTTAGGGATGGGAAGACTAAGGTTTATCTCGACCCTGATCCGAAGGAAGCTCCTATCTAGTATAATCCCATTAGGGTTGGTCTCAATAGCGAGAAGCTTCTGAAAACGCTTACCGATGATTTCTGCATTAGCTCTGTTCATCTTTTCGACCGGCAGTCCATGAATCTGGACCCAAAAGGGAGATACAGAGAAATCATGGTCAGGGATGGCTACCTCTGGCTCCACGGGCCGAAGAACCAGTAGGCTATTCATTATCGACCAAGGTCTCGCCCTGAGGACTAGTTCTCTATCTTCTGCTTCCTCGAATCGAAACAAAAACACGTTGTTGCTCCACGGGGTCACAGAGAAAGGAGACCTGGTTTTCCAAGCTACTGTGCAGACGTTAGTGATGGCGGTACTGTTAATGATCTTGGGACTAAGAACTTTCCCAACAAGACACTGATTACCCACTTCTCCTGTTTCGCCTGACCCTTCCTCAAGATCCAGGATCTCGTGTTCATCCATATCCGACGGAGGGAGAACAGAACAGGGATAAAGATACAATAAAAGGGTGTAAAGGATGAGCGAAAGGGCTGGAGAGGGGAGAAAAAGGGAGTGAAGGGAGGGAGTGAGAGGGTTGAGAGAGGAGAACAGGGGTAAGAGGGAGAGAAAGATCGGAGAGGGGGGTGTAAATGAGGAGATTGGCGGCGATGGTGGATAGAAACCTTATGGATAAGACCAAAGGTAGTAGGCTCCCATGTAGAGAGAGAGGCTCCCATGTAGAGAGAGAACCGTGGTTTTCAAAGTTTACTAGCTTGCCCGATTCCACTTTACATGTTAAGAAGTAAAAAATATACACACACTTAAAACCCCACCCTTTCACTACGCTAGATCCATCGTCACTTCCATTTCTTGAACCTTCCTAATTTCCTCTGCTTTCCCATCAACTGAATCCACAATTTCTCCCAAATTCGGTTTGATTTCTTCAACAGTCCTTGATTCTGAAACTAAATCTCCGGCTTGACCTCAGATGTGGGTCCCTCCTCCATTTCTCGCTCCTACCCAACCTCTCAGCTCCATTGCAATCTCTATTTCTTGATCCTAACATGTGAAATGGGCCCACTTAACCGGTGAGTGTGCCACATCAGCAATTTTGTGGATGAAATGGATGGAGACTAACGGTAGGTGCCTCATTTTGGAGATTTTGTAAGTCTATGTGTTTAATTGAAATAAAATGAAGTCTAGGTGTTTCTGTGACATTGCAGTGAAAGTTCAGGTGCCATTTTGAAAATTTTCAAAAAAAAAAAAAAAAAAGGAACAGAAGAAACAAGAGAGGTTTGTTCCAAACCGTTCTCTTCTTGATGAATCTAAATTAGTTTAGCCCATATTGTCTCATAACTCGATCGCGATGTAAGCAGTCGTTTCCCGGAAACCCCACCTAGCAACGGAACGCTGTGTGGTAGTTTTGCCATCTGGAGCAAAGGAAGGATAAGCAATCGGGACAGCAAATTCACGGTTGGGATTTCCATCGGTTTTAACTGATATCTATGATTTGGTTCTGCGCTACCCGGAGGCAACTTAGGGTCTAAATCTCTAACAACAGCTAGTGCCGAATTTTACTGTCGGTGTGGATAGAGTTTTGAGGCTCGCGTTTAGGCTTTAGACATAAGTACGTCTTGTTGTGTTTACTGGATATCGTTAGTGTCTCAGGTTTGGTTGTAGCTCATTTTCTCTATTTTGGATGAAAATTGTAAGTGTCGGATGACTTTTTAATGAATGCAATTTGTTGCTTCTGATTTTTTAAAAAAAAGAAAAAAGGATAAGCAATTGGGCCCTTTCGATATATAGAAGTTGATCAAATTTAATATTATGTTATCATTTTCATATTCAACATTCGGGTTCTCAGGTTATATTTCTAGCAATCGAGGTTTACGCACATTAACCTATCTATGATGCTCCATAATCCTAAGAAGCACGGATATACTTCAGGACAGATGGAAAACTTTAAATCAGCAAAATATACAGATCTTTGTTAACTAGTTACCTAAAAAGGCAATAACTAGTTTATTATTAACTAATTATACATATCATGGTAAAGTCGATCAGTTGATTAGTAGTCCTATGTTGTTAAGAAACTTAAATATCTTCTCCGATACAGCTAATCAGTAATCATGGTCTATGTCATGATCTTAGATTAACCTGAACTAAAAACTCTTTAACATTGGAAATTGGCAATACCAGTACTGCTACAAACCATAACCGATTTGCCAATGTATGCTTCGGCTGATAAAAAAAAAATCGCCAATGTTTTGATCAACCACACAACATACCCCTTACTTCTCTGCCTGATTGATCATCCTCAGGGTCTATCTTAAACCGAGCTAAATCTCTATCAGACTTCATGTTGTAAGTCTCCAAATTGAAAGATAACGTTGCACCAAAACGACAAGTGCAGGTTTAAGCTTAAACAATTGTATATGTTAGTACGTATATCCTGAAATTTTCTCGCAGGAGTTTCCAGACTCGCTAGGTGAGAGGAACATTTATTAGCTTAATGGGTTCCTTAATGCCAGCACAAGCTTCCTGTTGTGGACTTTTTCAAGGAAAACTTGAAGCCTGCACACGTTCATGCTTGTCATGAATCCTGCCAAAGGGTATGGCTGTTTCTTTGCAGCTTGAGACAAATCTGTGAAAGAGATCCACGGGCCAATCCAGCCTCATTCCTCGTGATATCCCTGAAATATCGAGGCCCCCAGGTGAGCTATATTTGTCCGGACGATCCTTGATGCAAATCAAGTTCAAGTTTTGGGAGTTAGAAACAAGTAAGGGTGAGCGGACCAGTCATGAGAGCCCTTGCCTTCATCTTTCTTGGTCATAGTTGTGAGCTTAGTCACATAATTTGCTAGTAGTACTCTTTGTTTCCGCTCCTAATCCTCACTTTACGCTCGTGCTCTCAATCATCGCTCTCTCAAATTTTGAAATGTTTTCAAAAAGGCTCTTTCTCGCTTGCGCACCTGCATTCTGTGACCAAGTTTCCGAGTCACTTGCTAGCCGCATTACCATCGGCTAGATAGCTAGATTTCCAAGCTCATGCAATCCCAAAATAAGGATTCTAAAAAAGACATAAAAAGAGAAGGCTGCTACATATTATACGACACGAAATTAGAATGCATACATAGCCAAATTCCGCAACAGAGCACAGTCAAATCCGACGAAGCCCATAAGTCTCTACAGGTAGATATGATGAGGCCCAATACAGGTTTTGCACAAGGATCCGCTAAGAGCTTTTTTTGGGCTTTTTGGCCCAATACAGGTAGAAAGTGGATTTGCCATCCATCTCCAACTGTAAAAATAGCGTTTTCACCCTACAGTTTGACTAAAATTATACTTCGGTCTATTTTGTTTCATTTTGGACCTGCTGACACTTGAAAGAAAGAAAACGCACGGGTCAAAGTGAAATTACAAGGGTAGAATTTGATAAATCTGCAGGTAACATACATGCTCCCCAAAGAGCTTTTCTTTCGTCCGTAACAAAGATAACCATCTATGCATCTCCACTTCTAAGTGCCAAATTCATTTTATCATCCCTTCAACTTCTAAATCATTTCTAACGCAACGAGTCCCTTTCGAGAGCCCACTCGGTTTTTTTTTTAAATTATTGAACGGCTCGGATCATCCGTATGGGACCCGTAGTAGGCTTTGCAAAGCCGTCGGTACTTTAATTTGTGAGTAAATAGATAGTATATATGTCCAAAAAAAAAAAAAAAACTAATCAGGCTCAATTTATTTTGAATCAAATATCGGCACAGTATATATTGTTAGAATATATAGTTAGATTAGCAGTTTGAAAATGAAGTTGAACTTTTAGTACCTAAATGCATATCTGATGCCGTTAGACTAAAAACCTCTTGGCCAAGTTTTTGCATTTTTAATCATTTAATTAATAACAGCAAATCTACGATGAAATCCATTAGGACCGGCCAAGAAGATGTGCCAATAGTTGAATCATTGATTTATTCGAGGATATTTTCGGCATTCTAGTTCTTGTATCCACATCAATGGAGGTTATTTTCGGCATTCTTTTTTTTTTTTTTTTATAATTACTAAAAAGGCAAAGTTAAATAAGATGACCTCACCAGAGAAATTACACTACAGACAGAAACTCCATACTTTCACCTTTTTACCAGGAGTAGATCTATTGGGAGTTGAGAAATGTGAGACTTGGGTTTTACTCTGATTTCTGTAGTTGGACGATTTTGCGTTAAGTGGCAGTAGGAAATATTTTGGTTACTGTACATTAAGCGTTTTTTAGAGGCTTTTTGTTTTCAAAACTTGATGAAAGTTGAAATTGACACCAATTATCAATTGGTTAATATTCGACTCCCACGCGAAGAAGGTCCAAATACAAAGTATTATCTGTATACAGTTATATATGATTGTTGGTGCGTAATAGATAATCAGGAAGAGATAACAATTAAGGCATGTTTTTTGCGAACCAAACAAAAGTGCAGATATCTTTGTCCCAAGTGTTAAAGTACTACTGATTTTTGTCTTCATGTTTTTGCTTTAAATTCCAATTTTAATGTATTCAATTCGTACATATTTGTACGATGATAATAAAGAGTTTTAAATTATTATGGTACTTTTAAATTATTATGCCCAGAATTATGGTACTTTTAAATTATTATGCTTCCTTTTTACCAATAAAATACTGTCATGGACAGTAAGAGATTGATATCATAAACTTATACATTCAAACTAACATCAACAAAAAGAAGTCACATATTGGATAACGAATCGAGAATTTTCTCTAATTTGACAAATGAAGTAAGAAAATAAAAGCTGTATCTTAATTTCGTAATTAAAGTAATACGTAGTACTAAGATTTATAAAATTCGGAAAGGAGCGGGATAAGAATCAAAATTTCCACTTGGACCACCCACCATGAATGTCCTTAATTACCACTGGACGAGTTCTCTGGATCTCTTTATATATGGATTTCATAGATATGCAGATAGACTACTACGATTAATTGCCAAAAAATATTGCCTTTCGTACGCACTCGACCGATTCTCTACCACTGAGTTAAAAAGCATGCTTGATTCAAGCATCCTCCATAAAATTTGAGAGAGAGTGCATGCTTCTTTTTTTTGTGCTAACCGATAAGAAGTTAGGAGTTAAATATTAATGATTACAATGGGAGTTGAACACCTCTTTCATAAAGCCTCGAACTAAGAATCTCTGCCTTTAAAGAGAGAATAATGAACCAACCACACTAGGCGTGGTGTTCCGAGTGCACATCTTTCATTCACGTCGAGAAAACGACATCAATCTTGGCCTCTTGCATCCTTCCTTCCACTTACAAACCTATTTTATCTCGGCGGGCTTGTTTTACTCGTTATCATTTTTGCACTACAGTCCTTGGTAAATGGCTTCTCGAAAAAGAGAGAGTCATATATTGTTATTTTCTTTAATTGCTTTATCCTCCCCAATCATCTTCCCAAACACCTTTTTTTTTTTTTAATCACAAAACATTTAACCATATCTTATTTATCTTGATCAGTACTGTCTTTATTCTTTGGATGGGGGATCTTCCTTCATATCCAGGGCAAAAAAGCTTGTCGGTTCTGTTTGTCCTTCACTTTGAATAATCAAATGGGCTAATAAACCTTTTATCCAATGATCTCTGTTTTTTGTTCTTTTTCCCTTTCAAAATGACAAAAAGGCCAATAGGGACTGTTTTGTTTGGATCCCTTCTAGATTTGTTTACAACTTATCCTCTTGGGGCCTTTTTCATACAAAAGTCTACGAACAACTTTAGAACACAACTTTGAACATAATTGTGACCAGAACCGTTCGATACATGTTGAGTATTCATGTGCATCGAACAGTTCTGAACGCAATTATGCCCCTGGAGTTGTTTTTTTAAAATTGTGTAGGTAGCATTGCTCTTTTTCATATTCATGGAAGCAAACCCCTCCTTGTTCCCCTCTAAGAGAGTGTTTGAGAGAAAATTATTTTTTAGATTATATTTTGATTTTTTGGATTATAACCAGAATCTATGAAAATGTTTCGATAGTTTGTGCATGGAGTAATATAACAAGAATTCAAAAGGCTCGTTTGAACATGATTTTTGAATTCTACATTAATCCTAGTTCATCTTAGAAAATTTATTTTGACATAATTTATGACTCTCAAAACCAAGCATTGAAAAATGAGCAGTTCATAATCTAGAAATGGGGCTCCCAAACAGCCCTTTACTTGCTCACCCCCCAAATACCCCCAAAATATGTGAGCACCCATAACATGGCCTACCAATTGGGAAGCATGGCCAACCAAGAAAAGAACAAAAAAAATAAACTTACAATAACAACCTAAGAGAAAGACATGTCAATTGATTTCTGTCTGCCTCTTGTTGAATTCTCCTTCATTACTTTCACCTTGGGAGGAGCATACCATGTGAACTAAGAATTTGGTGTAATCATGTCCTGAGCTATGTATGTGGTGAAATACATCGGTGATAGCAATCGTTTATCTAAAACATGTAACATGTCAAATTATCTCCACTCAATTTTCGACATTATTCTAGTTGACTAATCCGGTTCGCGCAATACATAGCCGGACAGACGAAAGGGCCTCGTTAAAATGCTTTGCCTTAGCACCAAGGTACTCGGTCCATGTGACGGGCCGATAAAGAGGCGGATGGGTTGGGTCTAGTAGTTTTGAGAGCGGCGAGATTTTAACATTGGATGGTGGCCCGTAGAGGTAGGCAACCGAGAGCCGTTGTTGTGTCCGGTTCACCACAGCCCGGTGGAGCACACTAGGGTACGACCCGTTGGATAGAATGTGGAGGAGGTCCCCTATGTTGACCACAAGGGCACCGGGTACCGGAGGAACCGTGACCCACCCAGAAGCATCCCGGAGTACTTGTAAGCCACTTGTGTTGTTTTGGTAGAGAATGGTGAGTAGGGTTGAGTCCGTATGCGCCGCTAGACCCATGGCCCGGTCCGGATCCGGACATGCGGGGTAAGAATTCAGCTGGATGGCAGCAGCACCCTCTTTGTTCGGGCCTGCCCAATCGACATCTTCTTGGGCTATACCCAACGACCCAAGCATTAGACCCATCAATCTCCCAGCTAGCTTATGCATTTCTTTATCATATTCTTCAATAACGCCACTAAAAAATAAATAAATCAAACATTATAAAAATAACAATAATAGCAACGCCACTAAAAGACAAAACATCAAACATAAATAAATTAATTAAAAAGGCACGATAACGAACGAAGATGAGAAGAATCTACAACAAAAGCAAAAAAGCAATAGTTGGATTTGATTTTCACGAAATGCAATCTCTCCACGTGTTATGCATTTTTTCCAGTGCATGTTTTTTTAATCATGTCGATCACACACTCCAAGAAGTTTTTCATTGCCGGGTGGGCACAGGTTTTGTGGTACTGAGCACGATCTCGGCCTTCCAAATGTATTTTGAACGGCTCAAATTTGTTTGGATAATTTTTTAGTGTAAAATTACCAAAATATCCCCTCAAGCCCAAATAAATCTGGTCCGTCCAAAACACGTTTGAACAGCCAAGATGTGTGCTCGGCACCACGTGACTCGTGCCCACCCGGTAGTGAAAAATTTCTCCTACTACGTGACACATTTGTGATTTTACTATATTTTTGAAAAAAAAAAACGTAGATCATTTTACTATTTTATTCATGCTAATTAACTAGTTTTGGCATTTTGGTTTATTTTTCATACTAATTAATAATTTGACAACAACTTCTTCCTCAATGACTTTTTTACTTATATATTTATCTACAATTTATTCACTACCAATAATAACTTGATATTTCTTAACAATTTCTTCACTACCGACAACACCTAACAACTTGATTGCAACAAATTATTTCTCAAAACATATTCACTATTGGAAACGCCCGCTTTGGTGTCATATTTTTGCCCCTTGTATTTAAAAAAAAAAATTTCACTCGATATTTTTACATTTTCAATAACCTTTGCCATCCGAGTAAAAAAAAAACCTTTGCTATAAATAATTGAAAAAAGTATGACTCAAAATCAACGAAAATTTACAAACATCAAGAATAATAAAACAGAGGAACTTGCTTAATTACATCTAATTATATCGGATTACATATAGATGTGGGCTTATATACTCATATTTAAGCAAAAATACGATGATGAATCTTGATATTATAAAACCCTTTATTTTTATTTATACGTACGTCAGTACGTGCATGAGAATGGGAGGAACATATGCGTACACGTACCAAAAGTGGTTATAGTCATGGGGCCAAAGTTGACGAGC
This sequence comes from Rhododendron simsii, assembly GCA_014282245.1. Classification (NCBI taxonomy): domain Eukaryota; kingdom Viridiplantae; phylum Streptophyta; class Magnoliopsida; order Ericales; family Ericaceae; genus Rhododendron; species Rhododendron simsii. The sequence goes on from WJXA01000030.1 coordinate 81,015, forward strand.
GTGTTCGACAGGGGAACCGAGAATGGTGAACCCTTCGGACCACATGAGCTTTGAGAAGAACGAGGAAATGCGAGCCACGCCGTAACCCGAAACCCCGTCCGCGGCTCGAGCCGCCTTGAGCTTTTGATGAGTTGGGAGAGAGAAAAGGCTCTTACCCGTGGACTCGATTCGATCCAAAAGGCTCGTTTCGATCCCGTGGTTTTTCACTTGGAACGCGCCCCAGGTCTTGCATGCGCGACCCACGAGTTCTTGGGCCTTGGGGTCGTCGAGATCGATAAGGGGTACGGACTCGGACACGGAGGAGTCGGCGGCGGTCGGTGGGTTGTTGGAGGAGGGGGAGTCGAGCGAGGACCATGCATGAGACTCGGGGAGTTCTTTTAGTGAGGTGAAGTCTAGTACGTGCCTGTGGGGTTTAATGGCATCGGAGACTCTAGAAGGCATAGTGAGTATTTGAGAGAGAGAGAGAGAGAGAGAGAGAGAGAGAGAGAGAGGGGCTAGGTTGTTGAACTTTGGAGGATAGGGGTTAGGCTTTGCTTGAATAGTACTATAAAGTTGTAGGTAGAAATGGTGGTTTGTATGGTGTGTATATATATAAGGTGTGAGTTAGAAGTTGGTGACAAAAGTACTGGAGGACACAGTAGTATTTGTCAATACTTGGAAAATCTTTTGAAGAAAAGAAATTTGTTGATGGAATTTACTTTTGTTGTGGTCCCTTGTGACAGAAAAGGTAATTTGCTAATTGAATTAATTTATTCTTGTTGTGGCTCCCTTATTTATAGAAACATTCATGTAATTTGTTGATTACATTAACTTATGGGGTGTGGCCCTCTCATATATAAAAACATTCATAAATGAGATAGAAAAAAAAGTAATTTGTTGATTGAATTAATTTAGGGGGTGCTTTCCAAAAATAAAATAAAATTAGGGGGTGGGGCCCTTCATCTGTAGAAACATTCATAAATGTGAAGGAAAAGATAATTTGTTGATTCAAAAATTAATTTATTTTGGGGTGGCTCTCTTATCTGTACAAATATACATAAATATGATAAAAAGGTAACTTGTTGATTAAATTAATTTATTCTGGGTGTGACCCCTTATCTAGTAAAACATTAATAAATGTGACAGAAAGGTGATTTTTTTTATTGAATGAATTTATTCTAGGTGTGACCCTCATCATTTTAAAAAAATGTACAAAAACATAACGAACAAATTAATTTCTTAAAGAATTATACTATGGTTGTGGCCCCATCACAGTTCAATTGAATCTAGCTAGTTAGTAAATAACTTCTGTTTTCCTATCTACTTTAGGATGGGTATTTTTGTGAGTTTCTAGTATTTTGAAGGGTAATAGGATAGGATGTTGGAGAGAGAGGTGTTTATTTTTTAGTGGCGTTGGGAGGAGTGTTGAAGAAAGGGAACAAGAAATGATAGGGAGGGTAATTGTATTGGACAAGAGAAAGAACAAAAATGGAAAGGACCATCTTTGTCCACTACAAGAGAAATATAATTGAAGAAAGTTGAAGCATCTCAAACCTCTCAAATAAATAAAAAATAAAAAATAAAAATAAAACTAAAAGAGGGGTTTCCATGAAAGGGGAGGGGCCTATCTATCTTCATGTGCTTTTGTCTTGTCCTCAAGTAGAAAAAACATCCAAATCACCCACCCTTTTTCCTTGGCCCTCATCTCACCTTTACTACAAGACAATAAACTCCCCCATTTTCCCTAGCTTGCCCAAATTACCCTTTATCTCACCCTTCTAGGAATTGGTGAAGCTTTTCTTCAATTAATGGTGGCCGCAGGGTGAATCAAAAGCATAGTTGTGTTGAGGCCTGATTTTATCATCAAAAAAGATAGGAGAAGACAAGGAAATACTTTAGGAACTTTAGGAAGGGCATTTTGTCTTTGTCTCTAGATAAGATGGCTTGGTGCTAATTTTGTCATTCTCATGAAAAGTTAATAAAGAATCTTTTGGTATTTTGCCTTTGGATCATGTGTATTTTGTCCCACTTGACTCCATAGTCGGGTCTCCCTAGCTAACCATTTGCTTTACGCCATCTTTGAAATCAAGACAGAGCCAGGAATTTCACTACACAAGGGCGACTATGTATGCGAACTAAGAATTTTCTATATATTTTCATAGGAATTTTTTCCTATATAATAGTAGAGTTTATTTATTATTTTTTCTTTGTAAGGGCAACCACCAACTAGTTCTTCCCTACCTTCATCCCTGCTTGGAACTTGTGGGAAGTAAGGGAATGGAAAAAGAAAATAAAGAACAGGAAAGTGTGAGAAGATTTTACCATTCCTAATACTCTATTTGGTCATTTTCTCTTCTCTTTCTTCCAACAAAACCAAACAAGGGAGAGGAAATTTTTTAAACTTCTTTTTCTTCTCTTTTCCTTTCACTATGTTCCAAACAAAGCCTTAATGCTTAGGAAAAAAAACATTTGCCTAAATAAAAACAAACAAATTAATTAAAGGGGTGTCCCTCAAAAATTAATTAATGGATCATTTGGTCCCTTTAATTAGGAAACCACCTATTATTGTCCCTTGCACAAATTTCTTTTGGTTCCATAGGCTCCAAGCACCAACTTAATTTTAAGATCACCCACCCCCACCCCAGTAGTAATGTCACAGCATGTCCATTCAAACATAACAACCGATAATGCCAAAAAAAAATTTAAAAAAATTTTGATTGCACGATTTGATAAGTTTAAATAATTTTGGGAAAGTATTAAAATTCAATTTTATGTCATCGAAAGAGTAATTCTTCAAGCAAAAGCTAGAATAATTCTAGTTCATCATGACTATCTTGATAAAAATTTCTTGAGTTGCTGCTTCAATTAATGGCCCCGTTGCAAGTGGGATCGTTTTGTTCTTTTGGAAGAGTAAGAAATTTATTAATAACAGTATTACAACATATATACTGTGTGCATTTAATACAACTGTTAAAAGACTAATTGGACACATGAATTAAAAATAATAATAACACATTCAAATCAAAGAAGGATACATCTTGCGATAAATTGACGATGCTTCCTTACAGAAACTGTCACGGTAGTTCCACTTTTGACTATGTTTCCTCAAAGAAGGATACATCCAGATGTTAGAGAAGCACATGCATATTGTCGAACTATCAAATTGGCGGGACCCACTGATCGAGTGAATGGGATGAAGCACCAGCCATGTTATGAAATACTTACGAAGCACCACCAAATCATGTTGTGCTCCAAAAAGTGAAATTATACAACATTCCGGGAGTACAATTACGCGGTACTCCGGACCACTTTACAATCACACATTTCTCTGGATTTACCACTAAGTGTATGGACCTCACAAGAATGTGTGATTGTAAAGTAACTCGGAGTATTACGTGACAGTACTCCCGAACTATTGAATAAATTACTCCTCCAAACATGACTATGATATCCTTATTAATTATGATGGTCGTACCCAACTAACTAATCGTTGAGCAAGTGTACTCGTTGCCAAATATATGATTCCTTCCTTTCTAATTAGATTGCAAAGATAGATAGACATCATTTAAGTCAGAACCATAGTACTAATATTGCTGCAACCGTTGGTACCTTTTTGGCACAATTGTGAATTTTTTTTTTTTTGTTCCTATTGTGCTCCAAACATGAACATGAGATCATTATGATGGTCATACCCAACTAATTGTCGAGCAAGTTTAGTCGTTGGTACCAAAATGACTTTGTTAAAAAGTCAAAACAATAGCGATATTGCTACAACTGTTGTGTACTTTTTTTGGCGCAATTGAGATTTTTTTTTTTTCAGCGTGAGAGGAGGGAGGAGAAATTAAATGGGTTTGGTGTAGCGACGAGATTAAAGCCAAACCAAATTTCGTGTCAAATCTGACATGCACCAAAAAATGATTTGTCAAATTTTGACAGCAAGTTTAAACCCTACGGGAATAACCTTAATTTGGTCAGATTTTAGCAATTACTAGGAATTTGGCACAGGAGAGAGACATAAGCTCGTGAGCATATATGTATATAGATTCATAAAAATAGATGTCATATCATCCCACTCTTGCATGTGCAAATCACGTGGCGAGGTTGGGTTGTTTCACAATTTGTTCCAATAATATCATGTTTAGCAGCAAGGCTACAATTTTCGCTGCACATGCAGTAATAAGTCACATGATCCGCGTGAGCTTGCAACAGTGTGGAATAGCTTTTCAAAAACATTCGAAATTACTAAAATTTGCGAGAACGCGAGGATTGAGAAAGCGAGCGTAGAACGAAAACTGAGAACACTAACGGAGATCGTACGTGCTCAAAGATTATGTGACTAAGATAACTACTAATATAGTAATATTACAAAAGAAAACGCCTCAAATGATACGAACCCATAGTTAAAGCCATGTCACATTATTTCATATCTATGTCAGAAGGTTTCTCTACAGACTGCTGGATTTTTTCATCTCCTCTCTCCATTATTTCAGTGTTTGATAATGCCACTTTTCTGTTCTAAATCTTCATCCCATCCCCATTTTCTCTCAAGCCCTTTATTGGGCTTCGGCCTAATAAGATGGGTTTTATTTCATATGGGTGTTCTTCGATTGGTTTCTTGTTGATTTTAGGTTTTGGAATTCGAATTGGGCAGAAGTGTTATTTGGAACACAGACGTCGTTTCTCTGTCCTATTAGTCTTTTACAATTTCAAGATTAATGATTTTTTTCGCCTTTCAAAAAAAATAATACTTATATAAGGTATTGACATGGTACAGTCTCATAATCAGGCTCAGGCCATGTTTCCACTAACAATTTTTGATAACAAGTTATGAAATTTTAATAGTTTTGCATTTCATCTACAACTTATTAATTGGTTTAGTGTAACAATTTGACAGTTTTCAACACCTCCCTTAATTTCTCAGCAAACTTAAAAAAATTAAACAACTAATTGGTTAATGAAAATAATTTGATATTTTTCAACAACTTATTGGTTAGTGAAAAAAACTTGACATTTTTCAACAACACTAGAGAATCCTTAAGTTATTGCCTCCAGAAAACACCCCCTTAATAGTAATGCACTTTTTAGTGCAGACCAGATTGAAGAGAAGCCAAACCCGGATCATGGTCTTGTTCATTTTGAAGTCTCAAAATTCTTGGCCACTGTCTCCGATAAATTCTCTCTATTTATCTCTCTTCATTCATTACTCTGAAAAATCTCTCTCAAAATCCAAATCCAACCGGATCAAGTCATTATTGTGGTTGTAGACTTTTTGTATTGGAATTATCCAAAACACCTTTTTTCTAAACTTTTCTTGGTTAGAGATAATGGTGACTTCGATCCACGATGGCAAACAAAACGACAAATCCATCATTTTTCTTGCACCCAATGACCCATGCTAATCCGAGTTTAGGATTAATCGATTATGACTTCTCACTAACTTAATCCTTTCTTAAGAGATTCCCATCAGAGTGTGTACGTCGTTTCAATTTCATAAATTTGAGGTCGTCGGAAATTCACAATTTGTAATCGTGGTCACCGTGGTCCTACCGACAGCGAATGTGACATTGATGAAGCATGAGCAAACCCTTCCCAAACATTGTACCAAATCAATCGAATCTTTTTTTAGAGTGGGAGAAAAAAACGGACTGCTAGGATTCTAAAGTCAAGAGCCTAGAAATGTGTATTTCGGATCCCTAGTTTTAGGTATGTACCAATATGATTACGATGTTGATGTGATTACGTTGGTGAATTATTTACCATGATCAATGATAAAAATACCATTAACTTTTTGTATTTTGTTATGAGAGAGAACCACCAATTTTAACCAACTTTGCTACAGCTACCGAGTGGGTGGGTACCGGTGTTGCACCGATGGTCATGATGGGTCCACTATGGGTCCCGCATAGAAAATCCGAGCCATTCAATATTTTAAAAAAACCCGAGTGGGTTTGTGAAAAATCAACTCAATTCGATGTGTGTAGCTGCTCGATCCAATCTTCTCATTTTTCATTCAATTTGAATGAAAAATGAGAAGATTGGATCCAGCAGCTACACACATCGAATTGAACTGATTTTTCAAAAGGTCCACTCTTTTTTTTCATTATTTAACTGCTTGAATTTTCCGGGTGGGACAATTGTGAGTCCCGCATAGCTATTAGCTAGTGCAAAAGTCAGTACCCACCGCCGTAGGGTTTTTGAATTTTAACCAATCATTGCATATATTTCAAATCAAGCGAATAAAACTGAAATACACTACAGGCCATTTATAGGAAGCTTGAATTCAAGATCCATCGATTGATTTACTTACCCCAAAAAAAAAAAAAAAATTTTCCACCGATTGAAAAATTAATAATGCAAGATCCATCGATTGATTTACTTACCCCAAAAAAAAAAAAAAAAATTCCACCGATTGAAAAATTAATATACTATTCAGAAAGTAAAAGCCGCCCGATCGTAAAATTTGGATTCTCATTTTCTATTCTATGTAGCGGATACGAGTGGAAAAAACCGAGTACAATGAGAAAAATTATTAGGTATTTCCGGAGTATAATGTCCCATTGTCCCGTAGTACTTTCGAAAAATGAAAATGAAACATGCAATATTGTAGGACACTTGTGTCTCCCACTCGCAAAATGGAAGTGTGTCGTTACATGTGACTCTTTAAATTTATCCATCTGAGTTTGTCGAGAGTACCACATTCCTAGACTACATCACATATGATTGTCAGGAAGTGTTGAATAATTGCATGAATAATGTGGTGGTGGTCTTATGGGTTTGATCTTCTCTGTCTTGAGAATTCATGTGCCTCTTCGCGAGG
>WJXA01000285.1:0-85000 GCA_014282245.1 Rhododendron simsii
TCTCTCTCTCTCTCTCTCTCTCTGCCGAGTGTGCTTGCTGGGAAAACAAGTGAAGAAAAGAATGGGTATAAAAGTTGGGTTTTGGATTTGACTAAGAGTATTAACCTACAGATATTAGTGTGTTGTCTAGAAACGAGGAAATTAGGGAGTAAAATGGGGAACTTTGTCTCCCTTCTCTGCCGAAATTGAAATGGGAAAAAAAGGCTGGGTTAATTTGGTCCGGGGCAGCACTTGCACACACTAGAATAATCACTCACCGGATATATCCACACGCGATTGATTACGGAATTAAAATTAGTGTGACGACAAAAATAATTTTCTGCATTAGATATACTAACGAGAAAAACAAAAATAGTATTTTTGTTTGATAATTATTATTATTTATAAGAAAAATACCGGGTCTTTACAGTATTTTTTTATTATAACTATCGTTAACTGAACATTTCGATTGAATTTTTTTTATACGACACGCTGTGGATATGAAAACGTCAATTTATGGTGTTGTCATAACAAATTTGGCTATATTATTGAAACTGTGGTATGGTGTTTTGCTGATTATAATTATCGTTAATTGAACACTCCAATTAAATTTTTTTATACGACACGTTGTGGGTATGAAAACGTCAATTTATGGTGTTGTCATAACAAATTTGGTTATATTACTGAATTTGTGGTATTTTAGACATGTGTTATTACGGAATATTTTAATTAATTTCTTTTGGTACGTCACATTGTGGTAAGAAAACGTAAATTTATGATATTATCATAACAATTGTGATTTATTGTATAATTTGTGGTATTTAAATATGTTTTCTTTTGTTACGACACGTTGTGTTGAGAAAATGACAATTTTAGGTGTTGTCATAACAATTATGGTTATTTTATAAAATTTGTGGCATTTTATAAATATTTTTGGCTTGAGTATAACAATTGTTGATTCTGGTACGACATATTTTGATTTTGTTACGGAATATCATACGAGTCAATTTTTTTTTGTACGACTCATTGTGGTAAGATAATGCCAATTTATGATGTTATTATAACATTTGTGGGTAGCATTATTTAATTTTTGATATTGTACGCATATATTTGGTTAGAGTACAAGTATTATGGATTCCGGTACGAATAATTATGGTTACATAACAACAATATTTTTTAATTATGAGTAACCTGCTAATGACCTGTTCAACAGGTAAATTTTAAAGTACAAGTCGTAACTAGAATCATAAATATGCATTAAAAAACCAAAAATCGGCATAATGCAAATCACAAATTGTCATAATTTAGACATACGGTATACCCTGTGTACCATAGCTTCCTCCAGACTTCTTAGATTCACATAGATGTATTTGGAAATCTTACCATGCGAGTGAGTCCCATACATATCGGACGGTCCCCACCGTCCCCTGTATTCGGATATACTTTGGGCTAACTTTTGCTTTTTTGAATAATTATTAGTTTGGCGTTTTCTTTTTAATTTCTCCGGTTGCAAAAAATTATAATAAAATTCACTTAAAAAAAAAAGTCAAATTAAATAGACAGTTTCTGAACAATTAGAGGAGAGCATCATTTTACTGAAAATGGTCATGTATATGCAATATATTCCAAGGGAAGCAAAATGCAAAAGATTTTACATGCACTGATACAAGAGTATCAAGATTGTCAATAATACAGAGAGAGAGAGAGAGAGAGAGAGAGAGAGAGAGAGAGATTATTTACAGATCCCCTCTGAAAAACGGTGCACTAAAAAATGAGCTAGAGAAAGTCCCCCCTCCATTGGGGAAAAGGGTGAGGAAACAAATGAGGCCGAGTACAATACCCCAAGCATACCTATCATCTCCCAACGGAGTGATCTCGTCCTTTGCCGGAATTTCTTCTCCACCGCGGAAGAAGGTTGCGAAAAGCCCCCATGCCAAACAAAGGACACTTCCACTCAAGCCTCCGATGCCCAGGAGAAGCGAGGTGGCAAACGACAACAGAGTAGCAGTGCTTCTCCCGAACATGGCTTGCGCAATCCGGCCTCCTTCAAGTCTTCCGCATGGCAATAAGTTCAAAGAAGTCACCACCATTCCTACATAAAGGCGAGATTCAACCAGTTAAGAACTCAATGGATGAACTTGTTTCTTTAATCTTTTTTCGTAGTGATACTTCGTAGTTTTTTGTTCGCTGGTATTAATTTTGGAAGGAGATGAATGGTGATACCTTGGCCTCCCGATGAAATGGCTATTACCTAGGTTGGTCAATGATTATTCGATTTGTAATGTACAATTCTTTCATTTTTCAAAGGACCAAACATTGGATTGAGACCATTCCATTCCAGCTTCATTTGGAAATCAAACACTGTCTTATCATAAGGATACACATATAAATGAAAACAAGAAGAAAAAGTTTCAACGTTGACTCGAGCATACTAGCATAGCAGCCCAAAAGGGGGACTGAGAATTCAAATCGGCTTCCCCTATTAAATGTTTAACCAGCTTCATTAGTACCCAAGAAACTTGTGACGTACGAGAGTCACTTTCCGGCTATAGGCTATAGCAATTGTCAGAATCCGGTAATTGCATTTTGGTAGTCCGCAAAAGTATCTGATACAGGGAACTAGGGAAGCATACTTTCCATAGCAAAGAAATAAGTACTGGCTACAAATAACGTGATATATCATCTGTTTGGCTTGACCTCATGAGTATTACTTCGATAACCAAGTCGAGTCGTCAATGTTATGAGCATAAGCCATGTGTGCTCGAGAATGGCAGCTTATGAAATGGAGTAAGAAACATTGTATGAAGGGGCATCTAACGAATGAATTTGGCACACTTACCTAAGAGTCCAGCAAAAGCAAGGGGATCAACAGGGACTCCCACACCTTCAACAGCATAAGGCAACACATTCCCAAGATCATCTGTATATGGCCCAATGACAAATTGGATGAAGGAAAGCAGTGGGTTATTGTAAAAGAATTGCGGCCTTATATACCTGCAAAAGAGAGAGAGAGAGAGAGAGAGAGAGAGAGAGAGAGAGAGAGAGAGAGAGAAAATAAATGGATCTGAAGTGGAAATCTTAACTAACCAAATCAGTCCATGTACTCAACACACGCAAATTTGCATAATACCTGCAAATCTTACCTACAGCGCAATGATTTGTTGACTTGGGAAGCAGAAATCCCCAGAAAACAAAAATGAAATATGATAGTGGCAATTCTACGTCACAACAAGGCATTACTTTTAGTTGAAGGCATGAACAATAACTTACAAGGCATTGTCACCCCCATTAAAGCTTCCATCGGCCACAAAAGCAGCAATTGCAAGAGCTAGAGACGTCAGATACGCGCTCGCTGTGCGTGCTACTGGAATATCAAAAAGTGCCTTTTTATTTGGCAGAAGAGACTCATAGTTGTTCATCACTCCCAAGCATCCTGTCCAATTAGAAGGCACAAGAAAAGACGGGCTGAGTTTCACACCATAGCGAGCTGCTGTTAACCTCGTGGCTATCTGCAAAACACAATAGATAACCAGGCCTTCAGGACATGAGAAAGACACTTCCAATGCTCAATACTGCAACGATACAAGTTGCTTGAAAGCATTTTGACAAAACTTGACAAGTCTATGGTTAAAGACCTTACTTATGTACTCCCTGATTTTTTATTAGGTATCAAACATAGGCCCATGCTTACCATATATGACTAATAGAAACATGTGTTGCTCTTCCTCCATTCTAAATGTTGCGTCCTATTGTTTTGTTTTAATTCCCAATTCGCAAAATCAAGCTCATAAGAGATACACTCCTTGATACTGAAGAACCTTAAGCTTCTGCTAAAAATGTTTAACCGTCCAATTCTTGACTGAACTTGCCCATCTTGTTATTTTTCACTTTCCAACCCTCACCAAGTTTACCGTTCGACTTTTCATTACAAAAGTACATGACATTGCAGATAGGCCTGAAGTCCAAATTAATGATATTACAAAATATTTATAACTGTCATTCTAGAAAATAGCCTCCTATTTGGCTGAATTCCAAAAACGACAAATGGCAAATATTTACAGTTTTACAACCCAAGTGGCCCTCTATTGGGATTTTGAAAAGGACTTAATTTTCAAACTATATTGTACAGCACAAAGGTGTATCTTATACCATCTCCAAGCCACAAAAGACAAACTGTTGAAACTGAAAATGGAAAACAATACCAGATACCTGAAACTGAAACTGAAACTGAAAATGGAAATGGAAAACAATACCAGATGGTATCCTCAGAACATTACAATTAGACATTACGATCATGAGCTCACAAACAAACTAATGCAGACGGAGTGCATACGCAGCATACCTCGGAAACTCCCAAAATGGAAAGGAAGCCGCCGAAGAGAGGCACAACATCAGACACATAGTCATCAAACGTAGCATCAGGTTTGAGGAAGAATCCACTCATCAAAGCTATTGTCCCAAATGTTGTAACACATAAAGCTATTGCACTAACATAACCCCAAGTAGTGCTCAGTTTGGTTGATTCAAACTGAAGATCCATCTCTGCTTTAGGTTGTACCATACAAACCTCAAAAAAGCCAATAACAACGAATGGCGGGGTCATAAATCATGAGATAGATACAATTACGAAGAACTAGTGCAGTACACTCTAGGAAATGTGACCCCAAAAACTTGATCACCAAAAACAAATTTAAATGACAGAAATTGATATTGTCCGAATCTTTGAGTTATCAAGTACCTGTTTTGTAATGTCATTATCTCTCTCCTCCATAAGCCATAACACAACCTCCCTCCCTGCTGCTTCTGATAGTTTTCTCTCCAATTTGGGTATGACTTCTTCGATTGGTTTCCTCAAGTTTCCAATGAAAATTCCCCCATCTCCAAACCTCCTGACATCGGTCGCGAAAAATGTATCAAACCCGAAACAGCTTCTCAACTGCATTCCAGAACCCTCAAAAAATCACGCCTTTTTCAAGCTCTTGACTTAAAGAAAGACAACCCCTACAGTTAACTCCTACCCACTAATAGAAATAAGTAGGAGTACATAACAACATACATGAATGTAGAGAATTGGAGATATGATGAATATCAAACACATGTGAAAGAACCAAATACCTTGTTAAGATCAAGAGCCTTGAAAGTTTCCTCTGCTTCCTCCAACATCTCCTTCTCTCTGGTCAGATTGTCACGAGCCAGTTTGATAAGAAAACCAATAATTGGGTTACCATCGCTGCTTTCTCTGTCAAGCTCCTTGAGCTTCCTATCAGCCCTCTTCTTCTCGAGCTTTATCGCGGCCTCGATCGAAGGATTACCCATGAACTTCTTGAACTCCTCGTCAGTCTTCCAGTCCAATTCTTGCTGCTTCTCTCTCTGCCGAACCTCCACCTCACTTTCTTCACTCAACTCACCCTTTCCTGACACTCCCCCCTTCTGGGTCTCCTCAATATCGGGTTTTTCGGATACCACAGCAACAGAAGATGAAGAAGAGGAAGAGGGTTCATCTTCTTTCTCAGCTTTCACCAAGAATTTAGAAAATCTTTTGGGATTGAGAGTTGAGGAGAGAGGAAATGAGAGGTGGGTGTTTTGGCCAAATGGGTGTTTGGAAACAGTAGTAGATGGAGGGGTACAACTGGAAAACGGGTTGTGCTTGAGAGGCCATGAAGAATGAGAGAATGAAGCAGTAGTAGTGAAAAGGGTGGCCATTGGAGGCGTGAAGTGTGAGTTTGGAGTCGAGGGAGGGCATGCTTGGGTTGCGCAGAAGAAGTAGCATTTTGACTGGGGAGAAGGAAGCAGAGAGATTGGTCTAGAAATTTGGAGAAGTTCTACAGGTTGATTGGTTTGGGGAAGAAGTGACAAGCGATGGAAACCCCACACGAAATCCGGTGAGAATGTGGGATTTTTTGTGGTGAGTATCTTTTCGCTCGTTTTTTTGTTTTTGGTTTGAATTTTGACAAGGATACATTGCAACGATGGGACCTCCACGAACCATCTTATTTCTGAGATAATAATAACAGCTCGGAAAGATAGTTAGCGAGAGCGCAATGTGTAGTTTACTTGATCAGTAGTTTAAGACAGTATTTAAGAAACTAGTGGTTGGGCTCAATTTGAGGTCGCTCCCCTTGAAACTCCTTTGTTATGCGGTCGGGAGTTCAATTCTCGCCCATCTCTTTTCTTCTCTTTAGAATAGGATAAATGTAAAAAATAAAATAAAATAAAATGTAGAATTCGTCTTGTAAAAAAAAAAAAAGATACTGTGCTATCAGGACTTTGTCTGGAAATAGAAAACGTTAACTACCACTCCATTTGTTATTACCTAAAGTTTTTGGTTTTTCATTTTTGCTTGTTATTTTTCAGCCACTTTAGCTAGGGATTAGCTCACCTCGAAACTTCATTGTATATATAATATCTCTATAAATACTTTTGATCTTGCATTAATGCTTCGAACACTTCTTAAGTTAAAGAAACGATCCAAATCATTTATGTAAGTCAAAGATGAAACAGTAGAGGAAGTTTAATCAAATTTTAGTCTCTCTCTTTTGGATCGGGAATGCAATTTAGTCCTTCAAGTATGTATTTTTTTTCTCCATTTAGCCTCAAAATAACTGGGCGTTAAGCATATTGTAAAAATACTACACATTTCACGTTGCTCTCAATAATGGACTAAATCATTGGAGTACGATATTAGAAAAATGAACTAGAGTTTGCAAAGCATTAGAGCTCCAATACAAAAAGGTCGAACACTTCACACTCATTGTGTACAATTCAGTGCAGACTATTGTCTACTTTATTAACTTTTTTTTCATTTTCATAACCGGATGTCCAGACCAATTTGACACACCTCAACTAATTTGATATATATTTTTATGGTGGAAAATAGAAGAAAGAGAATACAGAGTAGATAGATTGATAGAGTAAAAAAGAAAGTGTTTCTGTACGATAGATAACTTCGAAAAAAACCCGAAGATACACATGCAAAATTACACTAATACTCGTACACAATCGCACATAGACAGAAGGTTCGACAGATACTGCACCGTCCATTGTGTTGGGCCCTCCATCCCGTATGCAAGCGGGTGTGTAACAAGGAGTTGTATGAATTTTGTTCATAATTTGGGCGAAAGTTTTGAATTGGACTGAATTAGCTATAGTTATATCCTAGGCTTTAGCTCCTGCGGCCATCGAGGGGGCTCAGTGGTGTGCTCAAGTGGTCATCGAGAGGGCTTAGAGGTGCTCACAATAGAGGAATGAGAAATGATACGAAACAATTCTAAAACCACAATTGCGGACTCAATTATGTCGAAAACCGATTGATTCACGCTATTTCGCATATATCAAACGGTTCTAGATACATTTTGCGTTTGAGAAATGGGAGGTCTACTCTAGGTACTCCACTTTTTTTACCCAAAACGGAAAACCGTCAACAAAGGATCAACTTTCGACGTGAAAGATCCCCGCGTAACTTCACGTTTCCCCTCTCCTATTCATCATCTCTCACCTATACATACACACACGTATAAATACGCATCACCTCCCTCTCCGCGAGATTCGACCGAGGCCGAAACCAGTGTCGACTACTTCGCCACTCTCTCTCCTCTTTCAACTCACCCAACCCCTGGTTTGATCTCTCTCTCTCTCTCTCTCTCTCTCTCTCTCTCTCTCTTAAATCATTGCACACGATCTTTAAGAATTACGCATTAATTTTGTTGTCAAAACCAAAGAATAGGTTCAATGCGGTTGATTTTGGCACCATTAAACGCTCTATTAATAGCTTGTTGGTAGTTGCAATTAGGGCGCGATGGTGTTTTTGGGGTTCGTAAGGGGTGTGCGTGTCAATAAGTGCTCAACTTTCGGAGCACTGAATTGGGGGTTCTGAATGGAATTTTTTGATTAACCTGTGGAAATGAGCTTAATGGACCAGAAAAGTGATTATCGTGATAGTACTATCTTTACAGCAAAGGTTTTAAAGCAAAGGTTTTAAGTTTTTTGTTATTTATTTTGTAAGCTGCGAAGTTGGTTCCATGCTAGGTCACATAGTACTCTGGTAGCACTCTCCGCTTCTGCTCTTAGTCCTTCATTTTGCTTCTGCTCTTAGTCCTTCATTTTACGCCCCTGCTCTCAATCCTTCCTTTCACTACTTTTAGTAGTTTGTGATGTTTTTAAAGCAATTTCACGCTTGAGCTCCCAATTTCATTTACGCACACGCACGCTCAATATGTCTTTAGGTTCCATATCCTAAAATTTAGAGTCTTAGTACATGGAACTCAAAATTTAGAGAATTGATTTTCATTATGGTTCGTATCTGGCGTTACAGAATTTGTGTTTTGGATGGGGAGGTTTTCCATGAAAATGAGTCAGAAGAAGAAGAAACGATTTAGACATTGCTCGGGGATTGTTTTATTTTTGTTAATATGAGAGCTTATAGTAAGATGTTTACCAAGACAAATGGCAGTTAAGAGGTGCCTGTGTGGTATTCTATTGTTGCTTCTGTTTTGTTGAGTCAATTGTTCATGGAATCAACACTATAATAAACATATGTGGCCCTGGGAAAGGCAAAAGTTAATTATGGTAGGGTAGCTGACTAGCTGGTAATTTGAATCAAAGATATGGGGTTATTATTCTTTCTATATTTTCTTTATCCTCTCACCCTTTTTTCCAAGTGAGACCTGCCTTGATTAATATGATTCCAGTACATACAACAAATTCTTCATTTATTGTTAAGTAATTTCAGCACAGAAAGGATAAATATGTTATGTAGCACTACGAGGACATGGAAACCTTTCTTTTCCTGCTATAGTTGACCAATGGAAACCTTTCTTTTTCTGCTATCATTGATCTACTGGAAAGTTAATGGGAAAATGTTTTAGTTCAAAAAGTCTGCCCATTTGTTTTCACGCAAAATCTCAGGAATTATCTGTTTTGGAATTTTCAAGCATTTGATTTGTGGCAATTCACTAGTTTTTTTCTCATGGAAATGGAAGTTGCATCGCACCTAAGTCTTGTAAATCATAGTTATCCATAATGTTTAAATCAACTTGATGGAAATCCAGTATGTGGTTGATGCATATTCTACCAGGGCTTTCTGAAGGTCTCTAACATGTACTGATGTTTGTGGTTTTCTTCAGAGATTTTTCTTGCGCTGCCATGGCCAATAATGCTCAATTTTCTGGAATGCAGGTAGTTCATCTGAAGGATAACTTTTATATATTTCACATATTATCAAGCCGTTTGTTCCTAGGGTTTTGTTTGTTTGTTAATGGCTTAGCCAGGTTGTGATGCCAATTCAGGATCTCTTCTGAGATTATTAGACGTATCGTTGGTACAATGTAGGATAAATTTTCACTTGCATACGTTAACAGCAAGCCTTCAGTTTGAAGGTGGCACTCATGGGCGTAGTTTCCAGGAAGCATATTTTGAGATGAGAAACTTCCCCTGCAATTGACTGGGACCATATCTTAAGACATTCTAGGGGAAACCAGCCTTCAAGTACATTTATGAAAGTTGGGGAGATATTTCCTCCCTCTAGATAAACTTACAAGAAGCATGTTTTCTGTAGTTTCAAATGAAATGAAATATTTCTTAGAAGATTGTTGTCACTGATATACTAATGTGCAAATTTCTTGAATGTTTCTTTGACCGTTTCCTTAAATTCTTGATTACTAGACAACTTATGTGGTGTTTATACTGGCTTTAGAGAAGTTTTTTTTACTTGCGTTTAAGCTTCATATTAGTTTATGAACCATTTCTTGCTTCCCATTTCCCATAGCACATTAACCAAGGTGTGGAGGTGAGTCCTTGTTGGCTTTTAAGCACCTGAGATTTTTGGAGGAACATTGATTCATTGTTCTATAAGTACTCATGACATGCTTGTATGGCATAATCTAGGCGAATCTTTGATGACCTCAAAATTTCAACGTCAATCATTATTAGGTTTTAGTACCTTTTTCCTTTAGCAACATAAAAATTGAGGTGGTATGCTTGTACCTTGTTGCTCAAAACCATCTTTTCTAATAAAATATCTGCATCACAGACTAGAAATAAGTTTGGCAATGTGTTTGGGCTGTATTGATGTCCATTGTCCGATGATCTGACGGAGTAGAGGGGGCATATGTAATGAATGCATCCAATATTTTTGAAACTTCAGTAATCTTACTGTTTTCCTGTAACGTTACTTCTACACTTAGGATGGAGTGGATGATTAAGTTTTGCCTCCAGCTATTGTCTTCTAGAACTATGAATTTGCTTATTTAGTGAATTTGCTATCGTTTTAATTTACTGTTGTTGCTACTTTGGTTGCTGGGAAAGCCTCTTCGGCCTCCTATACCGCCGGGCCCTCCTCAAGGTGCTCCTCCGCCGATGCCAATGCAAGTAAGGTCTTCTTCTCTGTGTTTGAGGAAGACTTCCAACCTTTTCTGCTGGCATTCAATACGAATTAGCAGATACATTAACCAAAACTATGTGGCAGTTTCGAACTGCGGTTCCAGCACCACAATCACAGGTCTATATCCCAATGGCTTCTCAACAATTTCAGCATGTTGGCCACACAAACATTGGAATGCCTTTTCACAGTCAGCAATTCCAGTATTCCTCTGTTCAGCAACTACCTGCAATACCGGCCCCTGAAGTTCAGGCAAACCGGCCCCCACAAAATCCTCAGATTGCCGGTACTTATGGTGCTGGGTTAAATGGTCCAAGAATGCTTCTCTCTTCAACATATACGGTGAGATTTTACTAGCTTGTAGATGATTTATTTTATATGGACAATCTGCAACCCTTGACTGGATTCATTGTCTTAGTTTGGTGCATCACCTGGTGGCCAATTACAAAGAAATGCTGATGCTTCAGTCCAGTATCAGCCGACTCCCCAGACAAACGTGTCTAGTTTTTCTGGTGGGGCCCAACCTTGGCTGCCAACTGGACCTCAGAGCATGATTTCTGTTGTACAGAATACTGGTGATCAATCATCGGCTACTCCTCCGGTTGTTCCAGTGAGAACCTTCTTATTTTCTTGTTAAATTCTTTTCCAATGGTTTTGACAGATCTTCTTTACTCTTTAAATACCACATTTCGATATATATATTCTTTTAAAATTTTAGGCAGCAACCGAGGAGCCTAACCACATAGAAAAGCTACCATCAGATTGGTTGGAGCATATTCGTGCTGGAAAAAGGTATGCAATTCAATTATGGCTACTTCTCTGTAGGTTTGCCTATTTTCACTGTTGTTTTCTGGTATCATAAAAGGTGGTATTGTAACTGCTGCTGACAGATGGCTTTACATGTGTATATGTGGGAACTACTCTCTACCCCAAAACAAGTTCAATACACCTTGGTTATAAGATGCTCCAAAACATTGAAACCATTATAGTTGGGATACTCTTTTTTTCTTTTCCTCCATCGCAGTTGAA
Organism: Rhododendron simsii; assembly: GCA_014282245.1. NCBI lineage: Eukaryota > Viridiplantae > Streptophyta > Magnoliopsida > Ericales > Ericaceae > Rhododendron > Rhododendron simsii. The sequence continues at coordinate 11,384 of WJXA01000285.1, forward strand.
TGAGATTAGGAAAAGTAGGTTCCTTTATATCACTTAATAAGAAGTTCTGTATTTATTATTTGGTAGATGCAGCTTGCTGATAACACTGAAATCATGAACAATAATGCATTTGTTATTTTGTATCTGTCGTTTCATGTGTCATGACACTACTTTGCCAAATTAGCATGTGGATGTGGACCAGGAGGGGCTTTTTTTCTTTTTAATTCGAAGTGATGTTCTAGGGAAAAAAAAAAAAGAGAGGAAGACTTCAGAAGAGTAGGATCAAAGAGTCATCTACGTGCTATTGCTCCCCCATTCCTCCTCTGTGCAACTAAGGTCCTATCCTATTTAAAGCTATATCCTATTTCATGCTTTATCCCATTTTGTTGATGACTCAGTAATCTCCTGAGTCTAAGTGAGAGCTATTGTCATTAACTTGTAGTGCCTCTAATATGACTGCTGGGAATTGCTTAATGCATTTCCTTCTAAGTGCTTCAAGCCCTTGTTTTGCTGGTTGAGTATCAGAGTCCGAGTCTTTCTCCAGAAAGCCCTTGGAAACTTGGATATTGTGCTTATATTCTGTTACATCAGAAATGTATTTCAGCTTCTTAAGAATTCCTCATGTCATTGTAGAGCACACACGCAGCTGAAGGAACACAAACTTTATTACATATACAAATACTTGTACATAGCCACAGCCACAACATACACTTGGATTGTACTCTCCCACTTTGGGTCTCCCTACCTCACCAAAGGGAGGTTATGTCACCACCATCTCAATGAGGATTCTAAGTCTCCTATTTATACTTGCGTACAACATTCTAGATTCTTACGCCATGTTCTTATGGGGGTGACACGAATTGAATTCATGGAAACCGCTGCATCCTGCTTTCTCCTTTTGCTAGTGACATGAATTCAAATCTCTAAGAGGAGGAGCTGCTGTATCCCGGTTTATCTCTTGGTGAGCGTTGTCACAAAATAAAATCAACAAGTAGCTCCAATAGGGGGTGCTATTGCATTCTGCTTTCTCCCCTAGCAAACACCACAAAAAAAAAAAAAAAAAAAGACAAATTTATGGGGATGCCGAGGGCAAGGGGGTATCCCTCTTCCACCCTAAGTGTAGAAATTAATCCATAACTTATTCATACAAGTGTGTAAAATGATAAGTATGTGAATTCACTTTATATGTCTATTTACATGCACCATAATTTGGAAGGAAACAAGCAGTAAAAATAGTACCAAATTTGTGGGGAAAAAATTAACACCCAAATGGTTTGCATTCCTCTCCAATTAGTAAGAGAAATTACAAGTGGAAATTTATGCAAAATTTTAGTGAGAGAACACTAGCTGAGAAGAGCTTTTGGAAAAAATAAAAAAAACACCCTGCTCGAAGGGCTCGAAACTCTGGTATTGAGTTTGGAGCGCATATCATAGGCACATAACTTGGCCGCTCGATCAAGTACATTTTGTGTGCAGTTTTACATACATTATTTTAATTTGAAGGTTTTTCATATATATATATATATATATATATATATATACGGGGCGGTTCCGGGAACATCTATAAAAACATCTAAGAAAACATCTCAAATCTCAATCTCATAGTTCCCGATCAAATTTTTATGATACGAACCGTTCAATGTGTGCAAAATGTGATTTCCAGGGTGCCCGCAAGAAATTAGCAAAAAAAATGACCGGGAAATGCTTAATTTGAGCAGTTTTTATTTGAACCGTTCAATAAAAAACTATTTGGAACTGCTTGGATCAAGCCCTTCCCGGTAATTTTTTTTGCTTATTTCGTGTGGGTACCCTTAAAATCATGTTCTGATCACATTGAGCAGCTCGGATTATTAAAATTTGATAGGAAATTATGAGATGTTTTTTAGATGTCCCCGGAACCGCCCCGATATATATATATTTTGGGAATTTCCGAAACGGGGGTGGCACGTGCCACAACATCCTCCCCCCCGCTAGCTCCGCCCCTACCCTAATCAATAAACATATGTTTCCATGCATTATAGAAATCATGACCGAATCGGAGCGATTCATGATTCAGAAAAGGACCATTTTGATTCTAGATTCAATTCACGATTTGACGACCTTAGGTATTTGTTTCATTTTTTTAGTGCAAGTTTTTTTTGTATGATGATTTCAGATATTATTACAACAAGAAGACAAAATTGTCAACGTGGGAGAAGCCTCTAGAATTAATGACATCAATTGAGGTGAGTCACTTATGAGTGTTTGCCTTGATGTAATTACGTTCATATCTTTGTATTTGTGCTGTTGCGCTTCTTATTGAGGTACATAGTTTATGTAGTTTTTTGCTTTGCAAAGATCCTTTTCCTGGAAAAGGTTTTCCTGTACTTTGTCATATGCAATTCTTTGAAAGTGTTCTGATTGAAGGACGGATCTTGCTGGTTTGGTCTTCATTTACAACACTTTCGTGGTTGGACTGTTCTTATTTTGGAACTTCATTCTAAAATAATTTGCTGTCCTTGTATGAGTTGGTTGACTTATGTACCCTTCGAGGTGCTTACAGGTACCTGCTGTGCTACACTATTGAGAGGTAGCCTATGGTAGGGTCTTTGCTGCTTGCATTACCCACTACTTGCATAACTGTCATTTAAAATCTTCAATCGAAAATACCCCTCTGCTTGTCATCGTTTTATCTTCTTATGTGTGCATCTATTTTTTTTGTCGCATTCTTAGTATAGAAGTTATTGTTTAGCGGCACTAGGACTTATTTTGGTACAGCTAATGAGCATTCAGGAGAGAACAATACTTCAATTTTGTGGCCTACATATTGTTGAGTATACTTGGCTGTTCAACAAAGTTTCCTGTCTTAATTTTTTTGTGAAGACTTCTGCAGAACTGTCGATATGTGGTAGAACTGTAGAAGCTCCACTGTAATATAAGTGAAGTTGTGAAACCTACAGTTATCATGGTGCAAACCTGTGCTCATTTGATTCTTAAGTACATAAGTCAAGTTAAATGTTACTTAGAAATGAGAATGGGAATGTGGAATGCTAAATGCTTTAAAGTGTGTCTTGAGGCATAGATAATATGACATGAATTGATACTGCTGTGGTGTCAGTTATTTATCTTTTGTTGGTCGTATTGTGGTATTTCTGATAGGATTTGTTATGATAACAAACCTCTCTTGGAAAACTTTTAAAAAAACTTTGTTAGTTTGATTTGCCAGTAATTGTGAGGTCAATGGGCATTAATTGTGTGATGATAATTGTCGTGGAATGGATTATGTCTCCAGAAAAATGATTCAGTTCAGAAACTGTTGTATGTTATTAGGATACTAACAGAAGCCTCATGAAGAATAGAAATACTGTAGCATATTGGGGTCAGCCTTTTGTTTTACCTGTGACAATGTGTAATGGCTGGCATCTAGCCACTTCGTTTACATCTGTAGTCAGTATTATCATCAGATGGAGAATTTCGCTACACTATTCAAGGGTGGTGAATTTGCTTTACAGTTCGGGCAATGCAACTTTCATAATATGTGAAGGAGCTATATCTTGAGATCACCATCAATGCAGAGTCACTTTCAGTGTTTCTGTATTGTCATGGGAAACCTCTTTTTTACATGAGTGTCAGTATACCATCTGCTGGTCGGATTTTGGTAATATTCTGTTTCATTACTTCTGGACTCCCTACCTGCCTTGATCCTTGTGACTCTTTAATTGAATTTTGTTCTAGTTTATTCTCAGTTCCGTGACCCTAATTGGTTCTTCATGAATTTTCCTGGATGATGGCTTTTTGTTTATGTTGTTGGTTCCTGCTTAGATTCGAAATGTTTCACTTTCATCACTGGAGTAGCTCTTACAGTCTTACTAAAAACAACCTCGTTCTATCATAATTTCCCTCATACTGAGTTTTTGCCAATGAACAGAGAGCAGATGCTTCCACTGATTGGAAGGAGCATACGAGTCCCGAGGGAAGAAAGTGAGTAATTTATTACATTTCATGCTGAGTTCTGTTTTGATACTTTTTCCTGTGATAATGATCTTGACTAACTTTTTTCTTTCTCAGATATTACTACAACAGGGTTACCAAGCAATCAAAGTGGAAAATCCCTGATGAACTCAAGGTATCATCATTCATCTCCTAGCAAACCCTTTGACTAATACTATTTTCCTTGATTTATTTATCCTAATCAGTACATCTGTGCTTTCAGCTGGCTCGTGAAAAAGTGAAAATGGCGTCTACTGGAGGAACTCAGGCAGGAAATGATGATACTCCTGCATCAGTCCCCAATGCAGTTACCCCATCTTCCTTGGCCCATGGGTCAGTATCAAGCCCCATTCAAGTGGCAACAGTTTCTGCTGGTGTTAGCCCAAAGCCTATGGCAACTTCAGGGCAATCATTCTCACCTGTTGTCCCCTCTATGGTGGAAGAAAATGCAATTCAAGTCCAGACACCTGCACAAACCATCCCACCAAATGCTGCTGTTTCAGAGAGTACCAAAACCTCTCACAGTATGCTCGATGCCACTGTGACACAAATGTAATTCCAGCTTGGACCATCCTCTATGTTCTGGCTAGAGTTTTACAATTAGTAGCGGTTCTAATCTGCTTTTGATGTTTTTTTTTTTTTTTTGGAAGTGGCAGTAGTAGTGTTGATACTAAAGCAGCTCAGGATGTTGTCGATACAGTTGACAGAGTTTCCACAGGGGATATTGAGGTAATGTGTTTTCTTTGTAATTCAAGCTTGAGTGATTTGTGCTTTGGTCAATTGCAAATACTTTTTTGATAACTTCTGTTTCCATATTCTGGTTTTATGGTTTGAAGGAAGCTGAAAATGGCAAGGGAAGTGGTAGGAATGTCAATGTTTCTGTATCGGGAGAGAAAACAGTTGTTCCGGAGCCTGTGGTCTACGAAAATAAATTGGTATCACACAGAAAAGACTTCTTGCTTTCTTTTTAACCTTTGGATGGGTTCATATGATCTTTTTTTTCCCCCCTTATTTTTAAAGGAGGCTAGGAATGCATTTAAAGCACTTCTGGAATCTGCAAACATTGGGTCTGATTGGACATGGGATCAGGTAAGTTGGTTAGTATGCATATTTTTTTAACCATGGTTAGCGGTTTCTTTACAACTTCAGTAACTTTGTCAGGCTATGCGAGTAATCATTAACGACCAAAGGTATGGTGCTTTAAGAACACTTGGAGAGCGGAAGCAAGCCTTTAATGAGGTATATCTCCACCACATGGATGAATTTATGAGTACTTGTTGAGTAAAGTGGTAGTTTGGCTGCCCAAACTGTTTACCATATTCCATTTAGTCTTTCAGTATGTTAGTTAAATTAAGCAATTTAGAAACATCATGCTTCAGTTCCTGGTGCAAAGAAAAAAAAAGGATGCCGAAGAGAGGCGTGCTAGACAGAAAAAAGCACAGGAAGATTTCCGGAACATGTTGGAAGTAAGTTGGTTGCTGCTTTTGGATGCGTTTGGTTCATTCGGTTTTGTAATATTTCTCCCCGACAAAGACTAGTTCGTTTTCTCATTATGTTTTATTGTCTGGGCTTCTGCATAGGAGTCCAAGGATCTGATGCCATCCTCAAGATGGAGGTCTGTATCTGCTGCTATGAGTTATTAATTTTTCCTTTTCCAAATATGATCATCTTTAGTCCATGTCATGCTTGTTTGAGCCTTTGTGATTTGTATTTTGGTTAATGTTTCATATGGTATGGTGAACAAATAATTTTCATGGACTAACCGACTGTCTCGACAATCATTCAGCAAAGTAATTACTATTTTCGAAGACGATGAACGTTTCAAAGCTGTAGAACGAGCTAAAGACCGAGAGGACCTTTTCCAAGACTATATGGTGGAACTTGAGAAAAAGGTGTAGTTCCTCATTCTATGATTTTGTTCCTACTGACAGATGTATAGAGTTGACCCTCACCCATTCTCTAGCTAGCTCTTTCTGATTCGCATCATTTGCCGCATCTCTCTCTCTATCTCTTTCAGACTCTCTCTCTCTCTCTCTCTCTCTCGATCTAGAGAGAGAGAGAGAGAGAGAGAGAGAGAGAGAGAGAGAGCGATACGCTATTATACGAGAGAAGCACAGTATAGCATGTATTCCTTTAGTATATTGATTTGCCTATGGCCACCAAGATAATGTGAGTATTTTGAACTAGCTAACATGTAGTGTGGAATACCTGAATAAGGCTATTTTGTGCGAGGACACACGAACACTCTATATCTTCAAAAATTGGGATATAGACACAATGCGGACGCGTCAAATATAAGATATAAATAAAAAATTTATTAATATTTGTTCAGTTTTAGGGTAATCGCAATAGGTAGAAAACCCTTTAGGGGTAATTTCATTCAATGTAAAATATATATACAAAAGCTGTATAATAATTGCACTATGGTCCTAGATACTTAAACTAATTGCATGAGAAGACACATAATTACACTAGATACAAATAGATCAATCATCTAACACTCCCCCTCACGTTGGTGCGAAGATATCAATCAAGCCCAACTTAAACACAATAGGATGAAAACTCTCGCTACCCAGCCCTTTTGTGAATATATCAGCTAACTGATCTCCAGATCTCACAAATGGCATACATATCAAACCCTCATTCAACTTTTCCTTGATGAAGTGTCGATCAATCTCTATGTGCTTCGTTCTGTCATGCTGAACGGGATTATGAGCAATGTTAATGGCAACTTTATTGTCGCAATTGAGTTTCATCGGAATACTGTCAGCAAACCCCAAATCACGTAACAAAGTTTGGAGCCATAAGAGCTCGCAAACACGATGAGCCATAGCTCTATATTCAGCTTCTGCACTAGACCTGATGACTACCGATTGCTTCTTACGTCGCCAGGTAATCAGATTACCCCCAAGGAAAGTGCAATAGCCAGAAGTAGAGCGCCTATCATCCACAGAACCAGCCCAGTCAACATCAGTGAATGCCTCCAAATGGCCATGATTAGAGAACAAAATTCCTTTTCCTGGAGCTGATTTCAGATACCTCAGAATACGATAAACTGCATCTAGATGTGAAGTACGAGGATCATGCATAAACTGACTAACAACACCTATTGCATAAGTACTATCTGGTCGAGTGTGGGCCAAGTATATTAGTCGACCTACAACTGATACCTCTCCTTATCAGTACGCTCCCCCACATCTCCACTAAGATGATAATTTGCCTCAATAGGAGAGTCTGCAGGTTTACAGCCCAACATACCGTTTCTTTCAAGAGATCAAGTATATACTTGCGCTGGGAAATAAAGATACCTCTATCAGACCTCGCTACTTCCATTCCAACGAAGTATCTCAATGATCCCAAGTCCTTAATCTCGAACTCTTGAGCTAGACAAGACTTAAGGTTATGAATCTCACTCACATCATTACCTGTCATTATTATGTCATCAACATAAACAATAAGGACAACAATCTTACCATTAATTCGCCGGATGAACATCGTATGATCTGCATGGCTCTGTTTGTAATCAAAACTCAACATAGCCTTAGAAAACCTGCCAAACCAGGCTCTAGGTGACTGTTTTAGCCCATAAAGTGCCTTCTTCAATCTACACACCTTTCCTTCACTTGCAAGAGAAGAGAAACCCGGTGGAATATCCATATAAACTTCCTCCTCTAAATCACCATGGAGGAATGCATTTTTTCACATCAAAATGTTGAAAAGGCCAATTCAAGTGGGCAGCACACGAAAGGAGAGCTCGCACAGAATTCATCCTCGCTACCGGAGCAAATGTCTCCTCATAGTCAATACCATAAGTTTGAGCAAAACCTCTGGCAACAAGCCTTGCCTTGTATCTTTCAACTGTACCATCCGCCTTTTGCTTAATAGTGAACACCCACTTGCAGCCCACTGGTTTCTTCCCTCCTGAAAGTGACACTAGATCACAGGTGCCATTCTTTTTCAAAGCTGTCATCTCTTCTACCATAGCTACTTTCTACTTAGGTATCTTGAATGCATCTTGCCAATTATGTGGAATAGATATAGAGGAAAGAGAAGAGACAAAGGAATGGTACGAAGGAGACAAACGGTCATAAGAAACAAACTGTGATATAGGATGTTTAGTACAAGATCTAACACCTTTTCAAATAGCAATAGGAAAATTGTCAAGATCCATGGGAGGAGGTTCAATAAGAGAAGAATTATTACCAGAAGAGTCAGCTGAGGAATCTGGAACTGGAGTGGGTGATTGTGATTGACAAGGTGGTAATGCACATGAAGACTTTTCATTTTTCCTTCTAGCATACCTCTGTCAGCCAGCTTCCTGTAGTCGCCGCGTAGGTAGTTGTTCCTCAATGTCACCACCAATTTTATGTGTTTCCCTTTCAACAGATATTGGTTCCTCTCCAGTGTTTTCCTTCTCCCCCTCACTATGATCATAGAATAATTTCTCCCCCTCGCTATGATTATAAAAGGTAAACATCTCTTCCTCCTGCTGATGCTCTCCTAGAAGAGATGGTGTGGAGGGAGAATAAAAAACCTCTGTTTCCCAAAAGGTAACATCCATAGAGATAAACATCTTCCTCGAATAAGGATCATAACGCTTATAGCCTTTCTGGGTAGGAGAGTACCCAACAATAATACACTTATGGGCTTTATGTCCCACCTTGCCCCCAGAAGGTTTGGGGGTATGAACAAAATACGCACAACCAAACAGCCTAGGTGGAACAGTCGTAACTCGACAACTGCTTGGCAGGTACTCAACGGGTGTTTTAAAATTAAGGACACTGGATGACATACGATTGATAAGATACGTGACAGTTAAAATAACTTCTCCCCATAAGTATTTGGGAACATTCATAGTGAACAAAAGGGATCGAGCGACCTCAGCAAGATGACGATTTTTACTTTCAGCGACTCCATTTTGTTGTGGAGTGTCAACGCAAGTCGTCTGAAAAATAATACCATTATCATCTAGATATGTCCGAAATTTTTTATCAATATACTCAGTCCCATTATCACTCCGAAGAATTTTAATGTGTATCAAACTGAGTGCACAGTATCTTATGAAAAGATTTGAAACAGGAAAATACTTCATTTTTTGACTGGAGTAAGTACACCCATGTGGCACGAGAATAACAATCAATAAAAGTAACAAACTATCGATAGCCTTTTAAAGAAATAACAGGAGAAGGACCCCAAACATCAGAATGGATAACAATAAATGGAGAATCACTTCGTTTATTAATAGGTGCATAAAATGAGCGTTTATATTTTCCAAACTCATAGGCTTCACAAAAAAACTGATCCCTAGGACAATGTTTAACTAAAGTAGGAAAGAGTTTCTCTAATATCCCAAAAGAGGGATGCCCCCATCTACGGTGCCATCGATGTAACAAAGAAAGAGTGGAACAAAGAAAGTGGGAACTCATATCTGCCTGTAGAGCTTGTCCACGTGATAAAGATGGCTGAGATGGATGAGGTGCGTTCTCCATATAATAGATACCACCATGTGCTTTACCAATGCCGATCACCTTCCCCGTTTCCAGTTCCTGAAAGACACAGTGAGTAGGAAAAAAATGTCACAGAACAGTTTGCAGAATGGGTAAAACTACTAACTGAAAAAAGGTTAGTGGCAAAGTTTGGAATATGGAGGACTGAAGAGAGAGATAGTGGGAGAATAGCTAACGGAACCTTTCTCTGAAATAGCAAAGAACGACCCATCGGCAATTCGAACCTCATCCTTACCAGAACAAGTAGAGTAGAATTGGAATAAAAAACAGAGGAACAACCTGTCATATGATCTGAAGCACCAGAATCGATAATTCAAGGAATACCGGAGGAGGCAGTAAATGCACTAGCTGGAATACCTGAATGAGCAAATTAGGGTGTAGTAGGAGCTGCTGTGGAAGAATCAGCCCGAGCCATAAGGCACCTGAGAGCTTGCATCTCCCCTTGAGAGAAATTGCCAACAAAATCAGAAGGTGACTGAACTCCTGTACTGAACCCATAATCAGACAAGGTAGCAAACTCTGAAACATGTGCTTGAGCCTGAGAACGCCCTGGACCACAATCTCGACCTCCACATCCACTGCCTTGCCTACGAGAAGGACGACCATGTAACTTCCAACAGAAATCCTTGGTATGTCCAGTGTTGTGGCAATAATCACACTGGAGTGACATACGATCTATGGTCCCACTGGTAGTACTAGACTGAGACTTTCCATTACCAGACCCAAACTGTCCCTGCGGAATAGCAACCAAGGCAGAATGATCAGAAGTAGGAGCTTGTAACGTATCACCCTTTCTGCTGAACAATGGCATAGGCCTCTCCCAAGGATGGAAATGGAACACGACCCAGCACCTGCACTCTAATTGTATCATACTCCACATCAAGACCAGTAAGAAAGTCATACACAAGCTCTTTCTCTATTCTTTTTAACCAAGCACCAGCATCAACGGAGCAGACTGCCTGAAACCCCTGATAATAATCAAATTCTTGCCAGGCCCCACTGAGATTAGCAAAGTAAACAGCAACAGATCGATTGTGTTGATCCATAGTACGAAGTCGCATTCGCAACTCAAAACACTGAGCATCATTGCCCGGCTGAGAATAAGTCTATTTGGCAATAGTCTAAATCTGATATGGAGTGTTAAGAAGCAAGAAAGTACTACGAATATCCGCCTTAATAGAATTAAACAACCAGGTCATGGCTAAAGATCGATGAGACTTAAACGTCTTGAGTTCAACATCAGTAGTAGGCTCAGTAACAGGGCCTTCAATGAACTCAAACATCCCTTTAGCTTCAATAACTAATGTAAAAGTTCGAGAGCAAAGTAAATAATTTGTGCCATCTAGTTTGACGGGACAAATATCCAGTGCAGAGTTATCTAGAGTCCCTATACGACTCAACTCATTCTTGCCACGAGTGGAAACCTGTTTTTTCTCTTCTGACATCTTGAAAGCAGAACAATAATTCCAAATAAACAATAAACAATGTTCCCAGGAGCTTTAGAACTCCAAAAACAATAAATAAAGGTTTCAATAGCCCTAGAACCTTAAAAAAATCAACTGAATACCTTCAGATCTGACTGAAACAGTGCTGAAACTTCGTGAGAGGGAAGAAAAAAACAGATCTGATCGGCGAGAAGCAAAAACATATATGAAATACTGTTCACGCAAGCACTGTTCACGAAGTACTGTTCACGCGAAGTACTGTAAGGACGTCGTAGGTCGCCAGGTCCTATCGCTCTGATACCATGTTCAGTTTTATGGTAATCGTAATAGGGAGAAAACCGATTAGGGTTAATTTCATTTAACGTAAAATATACATACAAAACCTGTATAATAATTGCCCTACAGTCCTAGATACTTAAACTAATTACATGATAAGACGCATAATTACATTAGATACAAATAGATCCATCATCTAACAATATTTCTATGTAATAAATTCGTACAACAATAACATTACCCATGTAATCCCCAATCAATGGGTATGGGCGGGGTGAGGTTGGATAAAGAACTATCTTTTGGCAATATATGTACAAAGTGGCTACTCTCAGAAAGGTTTAAGGCTGAATAGTGTCCTTGGTAATATATGCACAAAGTGGCTACTCTCAGAAAGGTTTAAGGCTGAATAGCGTTCCTCCTATACCTCCAAAAATTGAGGAACTCTAGGGATGCCATGGCTTGGAACCATGCCCATAAATCAAAGCCAGAAGGCATAAGAGAGGGCAGGCCCGAGACCCGGTTCCATTTTTTATGCTCACTGCCTTGCTTCCTTCATTCAAAATACAGATCCTCAATATAAGGCACATAATCTCAAAAATTCATATATAAGTCAAAAACATATTTCTCTAGAATTAAGAAAATCTAACAGTATGAAGATACAAAAGAACGGTCACTACGTAAGTATCCTTGAATTAAACATCCATGCAAAATCTGACTCCCGGCCAAGTTTTAAAAGTTGCATTTTAACCTCCTAATGTCTCCCCAACGTGTCCCAAGAGTGTTCCCAATGCGTCCTAGAGTGTCCTCATTGACTTACTGTGTCCTAGAGTGTCCACGTGACTGAGTGAAAAAATAGAATAAGGAAATCTGACTGGTATTTAGGTGTATCCGACAAGTGTTTAGAGAGTCTTGTGTCGTGTCTGTGTTGGACACGTGGACACGAATGTGCGAGGCCCGCAGACGTGCCCATGTTTCTTACTATAACTAGCACCAAAAAATGAGGAAACTTGGACAGCTAAACTTTCTCTCAGCCCATATGCCAACAACCTTTCCCAAATAAGACCAATAGACTGCAGCACACTTTCAGCAGAAATTAGACAATCCCTTATCACCAATAAAACATATTGCTGAATCTATCTACAACTTTCTAAGTTGACTATGAAACAAGTGAGTCAGGACAATCAACCAAACAATTGAGGTCCAAGTGCACTGTGTCAAATTTGTGATTTTCTCCTTAGTTTGTTGTTCTTAAATCCTTGTTCGCTTTAATTACAATGTTTATATTGTATGCTTCTCTAGAACTACCTAACACAAGACCTGGGGTTTTTGCATGGTAATTGAATGAAGCTTTGCAATTGCTTTAGTCTTATCGTAAGTTTCTGGGGAAGGTAGGGCCGACTGGTTATTTTTTTACTTTTTTCAGGTTTCACTATAGTAGATTCTGTTCAAGAGACTGATGGCATTCTGCTTGTGAACCCTTACGCTTTTGTATTTGGATTTTGACCAGGAAAGGGCAAATGCATTAGAGGAGCTCAAGTGGAGTAGAAGGGAATTCTTGAACTTCCTGAAGTCATGTGACTTTATTACGGTATTTCTACAGATATCAAATTCCTGTGCAAGCCCTCTAACTGTGTTCCTTTTATGATCCATATTTTTGTGCATCTTTTTATGTATCCTTCTTAGGCAAGCAGTCAGTGGAGAAAAGTTCAAGATCGCTTAGAGGCCGATGAAAGATGCTCACGTCTCGAAAAAGTTGATCGCTTGGAAATTTTCCAGGTAATATTCCTCATTTATCTTTTCAGTATGTACAGTTTTAAGTTCCCAGTTTTTCTAATTTTGACTTGCCGCAGGAATATATTCGTGATCTAGAGAGAGAAGAGGAAGAGCATATGAAGATTCGGATGGTACCTCATAGATGATAGAATTTTTTCTGTAGTTGTGATCATTCTTTGCCTTCAGTTTTAATTTGTTCTTTTTCATTTTCTTATTTAAACAGGAAGAATTGAGAAAAGTGGAGCGCAAAAATCGTGACGAGTTCCGTAGATTGATGGAAGAGCATGTCGTGTCTGGAATACTTACTACCTCAACTCACTGGCGTGACTACTGTATGAAGGTTAGTCTTCCAACTTGGTTCTTATATTATATGGGGACTATGATTGTGCTAAATTAGATGGCTGACTCCTTGGTTGTGACGTATAGTTTCGTATATTGTCTTCTCTTGTTGTAACTTTATTTTGGCTTTTAGGTCAAAGATTTACCCGCATATTTGGCAGTCTCATCAAACACCTCTGGTTCAACAGCAAAAGATTTGTTTGAAGACGTGGCTGAGGAGCTACAGAAACAGGTAGCTATACTTGCTTCTTAAAATTAACAAACGAACTTCTTAAAATTAACAAACGAAATGTAAACGAGAGACTGCATCTTTGCGTATGAAAATGGTTATGAGGTCTTGGATTTAATGCTCTCTTGCATTACAAATGTCCTATCAGAAATTTTGTGCACTTTCTGTCACTGATGATCCGAGGTTTATGAAGGGTCTTATCGGGTAGATGGTTCAAGGTTAATATGAAGTAGGACCTTTTGTACACCTTTTGACTTTCTATACATATTACCTTCGTGACCTATTACGCTAGTGCGAAAGCAGCACTCAAGTTTTGCCAAGGAAGTCTTACAAGAGTTAATATATGTACTCCTTCCGTCCCTCAATTTTAGTCCTTTGGGAATCCAACTATTCAAGGAGACACCATCATTGCACTTTGAAAAGTATAAGTTGCCAAAATTTTCCTGTACCTTGAACATAGGAGCTATTACTTCACTTCAAAAGACAAAGGAAAAAAAGGCGGATTTGAATTAGTAGGAAAATTACTGCGTTGAATTTTGTAAAGCCCCACGATTTTCTTCATTTTTTTAGTATTATTTCTTACTGATTTGTATTCGAAGCGAAGTGTCTTTGGCATGGTGGACAGAGAAGATTTTCAATAAGATTTGCGAGTCCTAGCAGAAGCTTTGTTCTGTTTCCTTGATCTTTTAATATGAGTCTGGACTTCTGTTTAAATTGCAGTATCTGGAAGACAAGGCTCGCATAAAAGATGCTATGAAGTCAAGAAAGGTGTAAAATTTGTCATTATCGTGTTTTGGGACATTATTGTTTTTGTTGGGCATGTAATGATTCGTGGTGCTTCAGATTGCTCTGTCATCAACTTGGACACTTGAAGACTTCAAAGCTGTACTTTTAGAAGGAATTTCCTCTCAACCATCATCAGAGATCAACTTAAAGGTTTGCTTTTCTCATTCTTGATTTATTGATTGATTAATTTTTACAAGTGATGTTTTATTAATTGGTGACGTATGTTTTCATGCTTTGTAGCTTGTATTTGATGAGCTGCATGAAAGAGTGAAGGAGAAGGAGGAGAAAGAAGCTAAAAAGCGGAAACGCCTTGCAGACGACTTTTACAATCTCTTGTGCACTTCCAAGGTGTTGCAAACAACCTACACCATTAGTGTTTTTATTTTTTGATGTTTAAGGCTTTGAGCATTGCAAGAAGTCTACTTTTCGTATAAAAAATTTGTTTACTTCATGCAGGACCTAACGGCATCTTCAAAATGGGAGGATTGCAAGCAGATAATTGAAGATAGACAAGAGAGCTGGTATTACTTGAAATGTGAAATTTTGTCTTGGGGCAATGTACTGTCATTTTTGTATTTTCAATTATCTTCTTTCAGGGAATTAGAATTTTCTATCACCTTTATGGTTTTGCTTTGAATGGTTAGAGCTAATAATTGCGAGATGCACACTTTATGGCCTGATAAAAGTGTTTGCATGGGCTTGGCACCTGTTTCAACATTCGAATTCTATGTACCCTGTAATTGCTTTTGAAACACTCAAAAAGAACAAGCATTTGATGTAACTGTTCTAGGACTGCAAACTACTGCTTTTCCTAATAAATGTGATTATTTGAGTGGCTTTAACGGACTTACTTGTGTCATGTTTTCTTGTGTATGCTGAATGGTGATAATAATCATAACTGCTCAGATCATAGGGAACAATTATACATGCATACATGATGAGTTCACCACAGATACAAATTTACAGATCTGGCAGCGGGTACACTTTTTGATTTTGCAAGTGGCTGTGTTCTGTTTCTGACAGAATATATGCACACCAGAGTGTGATATGAATGGTTATATACCCATAATTTGCATTTTCACCCCAGAATTCAGTCTCTGTGTCTTACATTTGTTCATTTAGGTAGTTGCCATCCTACCCTGCTTTGAGTGTTAAAACGCTCAAAACTTCTTATGACATAATATTCTCTATCTGCTACAAGTCTGTCAAGAAATACAATGGAATCATTTTCTGCGCAGGTTTGTTGGGGAAGATAGCTTCTTTAGAAACATCTTTGATAAATACATAACAGAAATGAAAGAAAAAGAGAAGGAGAAGGAACGGAAGCGAAGGGATGATAAGGTATCTAAAGATTTCTATCTCATTTTTCATGTGGATGATTCGTTCCGTAATGGATGAAGGATCTTCTTTTGATATGAATATTTCAGAAAGTGTTTTTGACAGCTTGGTTTATGCTTAAGAAAAATTGCAGGCCAGTTACCACTTTATTCTGCCTTTTTTGTGTGGTATTTGGTTTGTAGGAACACATCAGCCTGCACTTGCCAAATGACGTTCTCTTTCGTTCGTATTGGTCTATTAGGGGTATTATTGGTCATTTCTGTGTTGTAACTGATTAAGACGGTGTATATGTTCTAAGCTATGTAATTATGTCATGGCACTTTCAAAGCAATGGGATTTGAAGGTATGGTTTCAAATTTATTAATGTTGCAGGCCAAAAGAGAGAAAGATGCGAAGGATAGAGAGAAGAAGGAAAAACACAGCCGCGAGAAACGACGACGGTATGCAAGTAAATACGGGAAGGATAGACCACACAGTGAAGAAGCTGGTAAATATGAATCTTATGTTTCAGAAGAGAGCAAAAGATCTGGAAAAGATAAGAATAGGAGACATCGAGAGCGGTATCTAAGTCATGTGGATGATCTGAGTGTGGATGAAAATGAGAAAGATCGGTCTGAGAACTCCCACAGGCACAGCAGTGACAGGAAAAAATCAAAGCAGGTGCCTTGAATTCTTTTTATTTTTACAGTGGAGAATTTCTTGTTGGTGCATGTTTTCTTGGGCTTTTAGTGTTTATCATGTACTTTAATATGGAAATCCAGCTTATGGTGTAGTTTGGACATTTCTAAGGATGATTTTTTTTTTTTTTTTGTGGGTGATAGATGGAACAGCGAAGCCCTTCTGAACAAGATAGTGAAATAAGGCACAAGAGACACAAGCAAGATCACCAGGATGGTTCTAGCAGGAATGATGATTATGGCGAGCTTAGAGACAGGGAATTTGGTGAGGATGGGGAAGTTTGGTAGTTATTTTTGCGCACATAGATTCCATATTCTTGTTTGCGTCTTGTGATTATCTTCCATAATAGTTGGATAGTTTTTGTGCCAGTATACCTAATTATAAATGCAACCAAAATATTTTGAATATAAAGTTGTTTTGGTTTTAACTATGCACTAAAATGCTAATGGTGAGTAGCATTTTTGCGTAAGGAATGAAGTGAAAATTGCGTCCTTACTAGGTAACTGGATTTTTCCTATATATTTGCTGGTTTTGGTGAACAAACTCAAGTATAAGTCGGGAATTATTGTCAATGACTGTGAGTTGAAACAGCTTTCGGAACTTGATTTGTTATGTCAATGCAATAGTTTTAGGTCATTATTGGTTTTAGGTTTTAGCATTCAAACTCCATTTTCTCCTATGGAAAGATAGGTACTTTGTTGATAACATGAAGTTCCAAAACATGCTCCCTGTTGGATGGTCGTTTTCTGTATCAGTTTGAGAATTTTAATATGTTAAATTGAAGATGTTTGTTTGTTAGCCATAAGAACTTGTGCACAAATTTACTTAGTGAAACCAGTTGCTAATAATAACACCCAGTTAGTACCCAATATTGATTGTTTGGAAGGGGTAGATTCTAATTTGTATGCAAACTTAACCTTCAACATTAGATGCACAAAGTGTATTCTGGGACTTGAATCCGCAACCCAGAGATTATTAGACTGAGTTTTCGGAACAAGGTACTTCTTTCGATTTTAGAAGAATTCAAAGGTTAAAGATGCAAAGTTAACTTGTGTAATGCTTCCCTCTCTTGGTTGTGGGTTGTCGCCGGGACTCAACGTAAGTAGCTATTCCATCTGGCCGATGCTGCTTCTATTCTTTTCACTGGTGCAATTGGGCAAGATTTATCCAACTGGAAGCAGAAGGCGTTCAAATATAGATAGCAGCTTTTACCTGAATACTGGTAGAAACATAAAATATTCAGCCATCAGGATGTAAACATAATAATGCCCTGGTATTCACAAGGATTGCTGATCAATGTGCTATCTTGTAAGCAGATTTTGGGTATGAAATATCTTGTTTTCTTGGAGATATTATATGTCTATTTTTTTTCCAGATCTTTGCTCCATGGGCCTCATTATACCTGCACCCATAAGGGAAATGAAATCTCTTTTTGCTTCTTCCTGACTAGGTTTGTAAAGCTAAAAGGGTTTAAGGTTATGGTTTTTATGTCTAGCGGCTCAAAATGCGTTGGGGCCTCAGACCAAACATAGAAGTGAGGCCTATTTTATCGGTCGAAGTTGGTGCCTTTGGCAAGACAGATTTTTTAAAAGCATTAGTGGGTCTTGGGCGATGTGCCAAGTGGCCTCATGGTTGAGCCGCCTCAATCACTTGGGTGCCGATGTTGGTGTTGACATGGTTTGGCATTTACTAGAGTTATGGAGTGGAGGTTAGCATTTAGCTTCACTAGATGTGTTTACACATGCAGGTGAGCAGATTTCAGTGCTTTCTTTGTTTGATTTGCTAGTATTTGGTCTGATCAAGTTATCTAGGTGTCAAATTGTGACAATGTATTGGGATACTCGACCTTTTTGCCTTCAGTTCCACACCACACCCAACAACACCCCCCCCCCCCCCCCCCCCCCCCCCAACCCCCCCCCCCCCCCCCCCCCCCCCCCCCCCCCCCCCCCCCCCCCCCCCCCCCCCCCCCCCCCCCCCCTGAGTTTTGGACAGAGAATCTTCTTTGATAGGAGACCATATGTCCAGTCCTTAAAACTCAGCATATTTAATTGTGAGATCTTGGGTTCGAACTTAAAGGTGGCCACTATGTTTATGTAAAGCATAAGGTCAGGTTACCCCTCCTAGAGCCCCAGTAATGCAGGCTAAACTGGGCGTAGTTATTGAGAATCTTCTTTTGCAGTTGTATTATCTTTGAGCAATGAGCTCGCTTCCACTAGCCTGTAATACAACGGTACCTCCTTATGCTATTTTATTTTTCAGTTTCTGTGAAGTGCGTGGATTATTGGTCTCCTTTTTGGTCCTAATTCAATGTCAGTGTAGAGCAAGAGATGGGAAAAATAGAAGAGTAGATTCTTTGACAAAATAGCTAATTCTGAAAAGCTCAACGACCATATACCTCAAAGTATCATTTCCATGACTGTATCATATATACAAGATAGCATCAGCTATTATCATTTCCATGACAATATCATACAAGATAGTATCAGCTATCTCTATTCCAATCTTTTCCTGTACTAGTTGAAAATCTTTCCATTCAGCTGTCGTGTCCGAGAAATCTAAATGTATCAGGTGTTTTATGGTTTTAACATCTCCATATTGCTTTCCCAATGAGCTGATTTGATCGCAGATTGCTTTCCGAAACTCCTTAGTGACTTTTCTGATCAAAAGCTGCTTCCTTTGCATTGAGAGCAGTTTGGGCTTCGGGAAATGAGGTGATTTTTCCTTCATCTGAAAATGTAACTGACTGTATCTATCATAAGCTCGATAACCATCAGGTGGTAGTTCTTCTAGTACAGATACTGGGCTGAGCTGTTTGCTGTCTTCCATATATCCCCACTGATTTGTGTCTGTAGCTGCCTGTTTAACATTTGTTACTAGCATTATGCAAGGTATGTAGATTGGAACTATGTTTGTTGAGGTGCTTTATAGTCACCGACTACAGACCCTTGACTTTGGATGAGGGTCTCGGCAATGTGTCCGGCATTTTCGTTGGACATTAATTAGGAAGCATATTTTGTTCTTCTGGTTTACTATTTACCTTGTAACTATGCTTAAAACTCCCGTATTACGCATAAAATTATATATCGCACCTTGCAACTCGGGGACATGCCAAAATACACTTCCCTTTAAGCATAGTTACTAGGTAAGCTAGATGAATCAGACACTTAGACTAATACCGGTACCGTCACCAATACTTGAGTCCATGCATCAAAGTTTGCCAAAGTAAAACAGAAATCAGATTAGTTATGTTCTCTACCTCTAGTTCATTCAGGTTGTCGAGTTTCAAGGCTTGAAAAGTGCACCAATGATTTTGTCTTGGGCAATGGAAATGCATTTTAGCATCTCCCTCTGAGCTGACATGGATCAAACTTTTTCCTCTCGATGTGGAAGGCCGGTTCCTTGCTGCATTGTTCTCCTGCTTTTTTGCGTTGCCATAAACTTGTTTACCTCTATCCTGTTGAGCTTTATTTTTGTGGTGCACGAGTTTCTGGAAATATTTGTTGGAGATGAGCTTGTTGATTGCCAATCTCAATATAGGTGAGCCATCTGGAATTGCCGTTCTCCCCGTCACTTGATTGTCACCCGATCTGTTGACGGTCTTTGCTAAATTTCCCAGTTTGAAACCGTTACTATCTGACCTCGAGCTTTTCTTTCTGTATCGCCGCTCTGAAAGGTAAACTTCCAGTGCAAAAGGCTCTTGTTTCTCTTCGAGGAGTTGAGCAAGCCGTTTCATTGACACTTGTTGAGATAAAGAAGCCATCGAATCCTTCTGTCTGTTTTGGAGCTTATAGAATGAGAATGTATGGTGGTGCTAGTGCAAGCAGTTGAGACTAGAGGAGATGATTAATGGAACAGTAACTCCATGTTTGGAGAGAGAGAGAGAGAGAGAGAGAGAGAGAGAGAGAGAGAGAGAGAGAGATTTCTTGTATCCAGGCTATCTTATAATTGATTGGAGAGAGCTAGAGGTTAGGAATGATTATAAAAAATGGTGGATGGTGCAGAAATAATATTTGAAAGGCACAACTTTTGTCCGTGCAATCTTGTAGATTGTAGACTACGAAAACTTACCAAACAACGCCTATTCTTTTTTGGTCTCTCTCTCTCTCTCATACACACACACACACACATAAGTTTAAGAAGT
Organism: Rhododendron simsii; assembly: GCA_014282245.1. Lineage (NCBI taxonomy): Eukaryota > Viridiplantae > Streptophyta > Magnoliopsida > Ericales > Ericaceae > Rhododendron > Rhododendron simsii. The sequence continues at coordinate 31,844 of WJXA01000285.1, forward strand.
ATGTTTGTCGTCATATATGGTGGTCCTCCAAAATTTCTGTCTTGCGTTGAAGGATGCCCATGAAAACTCACTGACGGGAATCAGAAATGGAATTAAATGGTATAGAAGGGATGGATTGAATTGATCAGTAGTTTGCTTCAGGGTGGCGTAAATCGAAGATTACAAATGTGGTTCTTTTTTATTGAAGAACTATTATAAGGGATATTAAATTAGGAGGGGCCCGAAATATTTGCAAATTTTCAGGGCTTAAAGCAGCCGCACGTTGAGCTTTAGCCTAGGGTCGGTTCTGGTATGGTTATCCAACACCCGTTACCGACTAATGAATGCAGTCACTTTGTATGTCTATTTTTGTGTATAATTTTGTGTACGTTTTTGCCCGGAGATTACTCTTTCTATGTCCCTCCCCATGCGCCATCCATGATCCAATGATTAATTTTGGTTGTTGTACACTCTAGGTTTTTCTGCATGTGGATGGGTCCCACGTCGGGCAACATGCCTAGCTAGCCTTGTATTCGAAGAACAAAAAAAAATGTGTAAATGAACTAGTAGTATGAAAAAGGGACATCCAACATGATTATAAATACGCCTTAGAAAAAAAAAACATGTTTATTATAAGTTTTCCATTGTAAATTTCGCTGTCTTTTACAGCTTTAGATGTCTGAATCAGTTTATACACCTTGATTAATTTATAGGGAGCAAAGCAGTGTCCTTTCTGTGTGCGTGTGCGTGTGCGTGTGAGTGTGAAGGAGTATTGGTCAAAAAATACTTCGGGACGTAAATCCGAACTGGTGAGTCTTGCCTGCAACATGTGGAGTTGACGTAAATTGAACGATATCAGACATGTATATCTGAAATGTGTGGAGATATGGATCTCTAGTACTGTCCTTTTTCTTCCTGATGATACTAGTACTCATCTCAGGTGCATTATTAACAGGTAGCAAGGAGTTAATTCCCATTTTTTGGGTTAAATTTGTGCAATGTTAGTGACAGGACAGAGAAATTTCCGATTGCATCAGACAAAGGTCTCGGATCCCTGCGTGATTGCATACAGAAAGTCTACACGTGGGCATGTGGGCGAGCGCTGGGGAAAAACATTCAATGCAATGGTTGTATGTAACGTTAACTCACATGACGTGGATTTCATGTATGTGTGAGTTCCATCTTGTGTGAGAGAGGTGTTAAAAATAACCATTAGATTGAAAATTTTCTCGAGTGGCGGGTGGAGGAGCGGTGGAAGTCGACGGTGGGTGTAGACTTTTTGTAAAATGGAGAGCTCTTTTATGGATTTGAAACATAAGTCTTGCTACAACCACACAAACTCACTCACATCACCTGTGAGGTCCACACACTACACACCTTTAATGTGTGTGGGGGCGCACAAGTGATGTAAGAGAGTTTGTGTAAGTGTTTATGTGTGGTTTTAGAATATTATTGTCCGGGTATGTGATGATATCCAGTTGTGGCAGCTTCAGGTGTTTGGTTCTAAAATTAAGAGGTGTCTTGGCTTAATATATAATCAAGCAGGATTTTTTTTTCTTCGTTTAAAATTTTCTCGCATTTGTTAATTTTGCACCAATTTTGTGTGAATTATTTGTGTTTTGACGAGAGAAATCTAAAAGGTAAAGTATTATGATCAATTCAAAACTTTCAAAAAGTTCACTAAAGACATCCAAACGAATTTTTTGATAATTTGTCATTATCCAAATTTTTTAGTTTGGTTAATATTGTATTTATTTTTTTGATTACTCTTATCGAGACAAACTAATAATAATAATAAAAGATGCAAAATTAACAAAAGCGAATTTTTCTTAAATAAAGACAAATATAATTCTGTTTATAGTATGAAGAACTACATCGATCATGTGAGATTTGGGATAATTAAAATAAGTTCATTACACAACAATTCAATGAATAATCTTATACAGGAAAAAAATAATCTGAGGACGGAAGACTAATAAAGAATTAGTAATAATCAGTTCTTGGCTTATTGCCTTCGGCAAGATTTTGAAACCATTAACCTCTCAGTAATGACTGTGCCAGAGGGGCTGTGGGCCTTCATGAGTTCTTGGGATGCAAATCTTTGATGCTAGCTAATTAGTGTACTACTCGATCTGCAACAAAAACACAGATAAAGTAATACCACCATTTTACACTTTCAATTTTGTAATGTTTTTTCAACTGGGCCTAAAAACTCAGGTATGGTACCCGTCACCTCGATCTCTGTGATGGACTATTGCAGTTATTGCCCCGTCACACTACTTCACTCTCTAGTACGGGATCTCACCGTACCTACATTGGAGCTGAAGTTGTCACCTATGTGGTGGTGTTTAGGCTTTATAATTGTCTCGTCACACTACTTCACTCTCTGGAAGGAACCCCAACGTACTTCACTCTCTTGAAGGAACCCCACTGTACCTATGTTGGGACTGCAGCTAATTGAGGTCCCATCACGGTTGAGAATTCAAATATGGACTTTGTCCAATCAAGTCTGAGTTAGTTTTTACCATTGAACTATTCCCTCTTTCGTCCGGGCCTAAAAATTGAGACAATAAGTTCTGGAGTGTCTTTGATACTCTTTTTCTGGTCATGCTTTTGGTGGCAAATTACCAAATACTTACATTTCTATTGTAGTACTTGAATGGTAAATTTGTAATTGTACATTTGTACTACCATCTCTACCCCAAGCACGATATTAAGACGTTATTGCATGTCTCAGAGAGATTGCGAGAAGACTTGTATTCTTGATTCGATTTCATAGTAGATTGGTGTGGCTCCCATGATTTTTCCTCGCGTTGAGGTTTTCCACGTATATCTTGTGTTCGTTCTTTTCTTATTCGTTATGCACTATTTGTTGAAAAATATTATAGGATATAATATTTTATATATTTTAAGTGTGAATGAAAATTGATTTATTTTGGATTTGCTTCTTTTCATTGGCACTTGTTCGCTGTAGACGGACGTGTCCTTCACGAACAGATGTGCCTCTTTCCTTAGTGGCTTTTCGTAGAGTTACCAGTTGGCCTATAAATATCATTTCTTTCTTTCATTTTTAAAAAAGTTGAATTTTCCTTCATTCAAGTTCATTCATATGAGAGAGTTTACAAAAATAAGATGGTTTGCCAAACCCGCCCTCCAATTGAAGTGCTGCTTTGGAGGGATTCCGATCAAGTAGTGCTGGGAAACAGTCGTCCAATACAAACTGTGAGCACCTCTGCGGGGGCGAAATCTGTCTTAAATACAGAGTGTTGCACACTAACACTCGCCTTAATCTCCAATTTGTTCCCATCAATTTCCAGGTTTTGAGTTCCGATTTTATTGCACTCATATTATTGGTTTTATCACAAATAGTAAGCATATTTTTCAACAATCTTAAAGACAGATTCGCGTTTACTTTTGTGTACGTATATTTTGATTCCTCGATTGGAATCTTATGTGCTTGGAAAATGATGAATTTTGCTGTGATTCTTGTGTCTTTACTCTAATGCTTCGTGGTTTATGATCTTGAAACTTTATTCTTCACTGATATTGACCCAGCATGTGTATAGTAGAAATTGTGCCATGACTCCTGTGCAATTCTTTTGTGGACATGGGGCAACTTTGATATCTAGAAGAAAATGAAAAGTTGCGATGGTTTTGGAGGATGGAGTGGGGCAGTAATTTGTTGTTGGAGCAGTGTTTTTGTGTCGTATATAGATGCATATGGTTTTGACGATCGTCTTACGTGCCACTCGTATCCCATTTGTGGGGCAATGGTTGTATTTGTTGGGAACAAATATGACTTTTTGAACGATTGCGATTGTCGATATAGTCATGATTTTGCATGAGTTTGAGGACTATGGATTTGTATCCCTGTGCAAGTATTCATATATGTTGATTGAATACATGTGTTTAGAGTGAACTTGGCCTATTTCTTGTTCATCGCCTAGATTCCTTACACATGTCATGAATGTTTGATTGGTTCTTTGATGTACGATGGAAGGGTATCATGTAGACATGCGTTAATTTGTTGACATTTACTACTTTGATTTGTTTAGATGCCTCTCTTTGCCCATGGATTTTTGGCACCCATCTTTATACGAGAACACTTTACTTGTCAGCAAGGTTAATTATCGAGTTGTGATAATTGTGATTGATATGTATTGCAATATGCAATGGTGGTTCTGTATTTTTGGGTGAGACGACTTGGTGTCTGAACCTAATGAACAGTTGCACTGGCAGAGATGTGACTTTTGAGGTTTAACCAAAAGGTGTGACCATTGAGTTTACGTCAAGAAACGTGACTCTAAGGTTCAAACTAAGAGTTGTGACCGTTGCGTTTATACCAAGAAACGTGACCCTTGGTGCAAAAGTCACGCGACTATTGGTGAATAAGTCACATATATTTTTGACTTTTTGAGAAGTCAATTGGGCCAAGTCTATTGAAAATGCCAAACGTGTAAATTCATGTTTTGGATTTTTTGAAATTCAATTTCGATAGACCTAACGGATTGGGTCGCAACGTTTGATTTGGCATGGAAAGATTTGGAATATTAAAGTTTTCACAATCTTGAGAGTTTGATAGTTATCAAACAACTACGCTCCACACGATATTTTTTAAATAAAGTGAAATCGGTTTATATGCTACTACAAGAATCAAGTGAATTTGAAAGGATATAAAGAGTGCATAGTGCACTTCACACAAAATCGTCTATTTTGAGTAAAGAGTTACTCAATTTTGAGTGAGTTACTTAATGTGGGGGTTGTCTCTTGCCGATATTTCTTGAAACACATAAAGAGATGGAGAGAGAGAGTTTTGACATTGTTCGTGTAATGTCATGAATGGCGGAAATTATTTTGATGAATTCTGAACAAATTTCAGAATTGTGGGGGGAGGATATTTATAATTTCCACAAAGTTGAAATATGTGTTGCACTATTGGAGATGTCCAATTATACTCTTAACATAATAGTGTTGTGATTTGAATGTCCAATTTAAAGTTTTAGAATCCAAAGGTGGATTTACTTTTACAATTGGAGTGCAACAGTGAGTTTGAAATCCTCACATATGTATAGCAAGGTCTACAATGGAGTTTGATCAACTCATTGCATTAGACAAAAAGCTAGTCAGCGGAGTGGCTATGCTATTCTTTAGAGGATGCTCCAACGTGGTCCAATTATGTGCTAAGAGTTTTAATGTGATGGCCATCAGTAGTTGAAAAGGCATTGAGGACCACCAAGAATGGTAAGTCCAACCACGTTTGTTGTGGACTTATTATCGTTAAACATTTGTTCTCACAAAAGAATGAAACGTCAAAAGAATTTATAACGGATCCGTCGAGTTGAGTTTTGACTAGAGAACAAATGATCATCGAGGGGAATGAGATTAAAGCCTAATTATTAAAAGTCTCTATAACGGCAACCCAATCTAGCTGACTGGAGATTCCAAGATCTAGGTTCAATGAGACAACCGAGTTGTATGAGACTAAGGAGTATCACTGAGGAGATATCTCTCAAACTCATTTCTATGGTGAAACAGTGATGCTTGCAGCGGTTTAGGTTAAGTATAACTTTTAATGATTCTTATACCTTGGTAAATCCAAGTGGGGTATAATAAGATACTCTTAATAAGAGATCACCTATATGAGTGTGAAGGGGCCGCTTCTGTGAAAATTTCCTATGGCTGAATTCTCTAAAACACTCTCTAAAATCGATCGGTGTTCTAGAGCCAAAATGGGTACAACCGTAAGAACCAATTGTGTTAGGAAAGATTCTGTCTGAATTCTATTGTCTTGGTTTACACAAAACGCTGAATAGTTCAAGGCATCGTGTCCACTGGTTAACAAGTAAATTCGATAGTCTTTCACAAGGAAAGGTTCAAAGCCAAAAGCTACCTATCCTATGCAGGAAATTTCCACTTGTACTCTCTCTATCGTTTGAATTGTTTTGCATTGGTTTTCAAGTCAATTTCATTTATGTGGGGGATTGTTGGAAAATATTATAGGATATAATATTTTATATATTTTAAGTGTGAATGAAAATTGATTTATTTTGGAGTTGCTTCTTTTAATTGGCACTTGTTTGCCATGGACGGACGTGTCCTTCTCGAACAAATGTGCCTCTTTCCTTAGTGGCTTTTCGTAGAGTTCCCAGTTGGCCTATAAATGTCATTTCTTTCTTTCATTTTTAAAAAAGTTGAATTTTCCTTCATTCAAGTCTATTCATATGAGAGAGTTACAAACACAAGATGGTTCACTAGGCCCTCCAATTAAAATACTTATTTGGGGGGATTCCGATCAAATAGTGCTGAGAGACAGTCATTTAATGCAAACCGTGAGCATTGTAGAAGGGGTGAAACTGCCTTAAATACAAAGTATTGCACACTAACACTCGCCTTGATCTCCAATTTGTTTCCATCAGTTTTCAGGTTTTGAGTTCCGATTTTATTGCACTCATATTATTGGTTTTATCACAAATAGTAAGCATATTTTTCAACACTATTTCTGTTTGTTTGCGATTTCTGTGATTCTAGTTTTCAAGATCTGTATGGCATTGTGAGCTGAACAAGGAGTTCAATTCCTAACATTCAGTACTGGCATGGTTTAGTTAAGTGTTATAACCTCTTCATGGCAACATTAAAACTATGAAAAATGGGCTGAGGAGTAGAGAGAGAGAGAGAGAGAGAGAGAGAGTCCTCAAGAAGCTGATCATCAACCACAATGGAAGACTCTTGTGGTGGGTCATCTACTCAAATGGGGGCATAAGCATTCATTAATTATTGTTTTTATTGTTGTTTAGCCAAAATCCGTTTTGCTAATTTTCAAAACAGAGAACCGTATCAATGATCTATATCTGCAGTGTTGCTTGAATCTTAAGATTTACGTCATAGTTTTTCAGAACAGAAAATCTTATTTGCGGATCATTCCGTAAAGAAGAGATTACGGAGGTCAATCGCGCGAGTCCAAAGTATTTTCGGACGGTCCAAATTGAATATCAATTATGATCGGTCACAATTGAAAACGAATATCAGTCATTAATTGTGCGAATAGATGGCTGAGATTGTACCGCTCCGCCTCCGGAGCCTCCGTGAAAATCTCTCTTCTCAGAAACCTAGCTAGCTATATATGAACAGAGAGCAAAATCATCATATTCTGTGGCAGTTATTTTTTTTGTTTTTGCCAAAAAAAAAAAATCACGGGACAGGGTCTTTAGTTCGTAATGCTACATTATTCTGTATGAACAATGAAAAGCTAAATAAATATTTTGTACCCAACAGGGGGCGGACGGAGGGGGTTGCAAGCGGCCCGAATTATCCAACTAATTATACTATATATTTAGGTTTATTTGAAAAAGTTTTAAAGATCGGCTCCTACAAGTCCGTTGAGTGAAAATAGTTGATAAAGTTTGTATGTATGTTTGAAAAAAATCCCCATAAAATTTCAAGTTATCGACAACTTTTGGATCGTGGTTATAAAATTAGATGCGATTATATATATATAGGCAATCTCGTCTTCTTCTAAGAACTAGTAAGTAGCAATACTTATATTCATGTACGTACGAGAGGGCTACAACATAAACAACAAGATTTTGACATTTTTAAGAATCTAAAACATTTAGATGTATAACTAATACCCAATACGAAACACAATACGTAGGTGCTCTTAAAAACCGAAACAACTAAAAAGTGAAAAAAAAAAGTTTTTCAATTCATATTGCCTCAACCATGTGTGTACAAATTCACAAGTGAAAATATACTTACATAATTATGGACTCTTTCAAATCGGGGGTGGTCTTGGCTCCCCATAAGCCAACCTTTAGTTCTATAGCTTTGATCTTTACTATACTTGGACTTCTCGTTAGCGGACTTGCGTTCAGTTCAGTCATTGATCCTGACTATACTCGGACTCCTCGTTAGCGGATATTGCGCGCGTAAACTGAACTGGACTCTAGAGGCCTACAAAACTAATTAAAATGCGTCATTATTAAAGAGGTTGAGGCAAAGGTGTAGCTGAAGAAACTAGTCAACAGGAAATCAATTTTAAAAATTAAGTACACACATATGTGTACATGAATTATATGTACACACGTAGCCGTAAATTTATTGCAACGTGCCAACGTAAAATGCTGACCAAAGAAACTTTATTCTAGAATCTAGATAGATATGCCTGCCTTTATTATAATTGTCAAATGGGTTTCAAACCACCCAACCCTAACCAACAAACTACATCAAAAAAGTAAATGAGGAAGCTCGAAAGGTCTACGCCTACCGCTCTTTTTCACCCATTCTTTTGTACTGTAGTACTTAATCTTATTGTCCAAAAGTGTTTTGGGCTTTCCGATTTTAAAAAGTATTCCAAGAATGAGTTCTTTTAAAATCCGGACCATTGATTGTCGAAAATTGAGACAGACGGTGAGATTGAGGGAGTGTGAAAGTGACCAAAGAAAAAAAAAAGGAGAGGAAGAAAGGGTCAACTGTGCATACACTTTTCATTGCTCCAACTTGCAAAACATTAATGCATGGTTCATTCAATGAAAGAGATGGTGTTGCCATTCATTAAACACTCAACTTGGATCATCCAATTTTCATGACCCTAGTAGCTGTCCGGTTATCATGCTTGTGTGGCCCTAAATCATTTTGTATCTATATACGTATGTACATATAAGCATTGCCACAAAATGATATAGGATGATATGGATCCATTAATTGTTGATGAATAATGCAATTAATCCTCCTCTTTTCCAAATTCGTTCTATCACACAATTGGCGTGGGGCCCAAGACAAGTGTGTAGGCCGCACTCCAATATGCTAAGAAAGGAGCGGCGCGTGCATGTGGCATTGTGGCGGTGCCCCAGTGCATGTTACGGTGCCCCATGAGCACTGAATAATCTCTCCCTAGATAAATTTAAATAAGCAATTTTAACCAAACATATCCTAAAGGAAAAATCGATATCAAAGAAAACAAACCAAAAAAGACAAAGGAAACTTACATTGCATGCATTTTTTTAGTCACGGGAAGCATTTGACAAAGGATCAAGTTGAAAAATTCAATTTAAAACATAGACTTTTAAACCATATTCTAGAACCACTTACCAAATGGCTCTCTGTCTTGTAATGAACAAATAACGCGTGATTATTTGGTTTAAGTTATTTAATTAGGTAGAAATTAAGAGAGATTATTTGGTTTTAGTTTTGTATTTTTGCCATGCTGCATGCACAGTGGTAATGTATTGGTGATTAATATGTTGCAATAACATGCCGACGTTGCTCCGGCAAATGGAACCGATCGAGACCTCCCCAAGGGCAACTGACGGCCAATTGGACTAGAGCCCAGCGTCATTCACGCGTAGGTTTGAAGATATGGTAATATATTTACTCCTTTTTCTTTTCAAGGATTGATAAATTTTGCGCGCGGCTGACAAATTCTAGTGAGAACAAATAATCACCCATGGGAAATTTCTTTTTATTTTCCTCTCCTGAAAACCCTTTGTAGGATTTAATCTTGGAAAAATTTCACATTTTTATTTGACGGAAAAATTTGGTGGGTGGTTGGTGGGTATTAATAAGTGGATTTCTTTTTTCTTTCCTATTTGGCTCCTATTTTAATTTTTAAGAGTTGTTTGGATAAATAAGTCAAGTGGCTTATTTTTTGTCCTTATTCAAACTTTTTTTCGCATTTATTAGTTTGTTGTTAATTTTTGGAGGATTATTGCATCATTATGACGAGAGAAATCTAAAAAGTAAAAAATTATGATCGAAATCAAATTTTTTATGAATAAAGACGAAAATAAGCCAATAAACCAATTTTTTCGTCTTTATTCAAAAGAACTTTGATTCGATTATAATTTTTTACTTTTTAGATTCTTCTCATCATGACGATGCAATAATCCCCAAAAAATTAACGACAAACTAACAAATGCGAAACAAAATTGAATAAGGACAAAAAAAAGCCACTTGGCTTATTTGTCCAAACAAAATCTCCAATTTAAAACAATTCTAAGTTGTTTATGAATTTTCTAACAACCGAGCCGTTCGTTCGACAATCTAATGACTCGAATTTCATCTTCACCCTATAGCATCATCAGAGGCGTACATTTCGAAACAGTTTGACATTTGTTTCTTACATACTCACACTTCTAGAAGTTTTTCCTAAATTTCAACTACAGCCCCCAAGAAGAATAAACCCGGCCGTCCAGTATTTTCCAGCTTTTTTTATTGGCGACGTACTCCAACAAAATTCCTAATTTGCCCCTCCCTGGATAATTTGCTCTATAAATTCACTTCAAAATTCCCATTACATCTCAGGTAGCTTTCGTTCCCATTTCCTCACAGCATAGAAGATGTCTAAGGTCAGCACCATTTACATAACAGCCCTCCTCCTCTTCTTCGCCCTGACGTGCACCGCCCGGCCAGGACCTCCGTTTTCCGACGCCACACCGATGAAAACCCAACATGAGGTACTTCGATCAATCTCGTAAATTAAATAAAGTTTCATCGTCATTTACGTCCGAATTTTTCCGGGTTTCTGGTAAATTGATCTTATCTTATCTGATTTGAGATTTTGTTTTTTGGTCAAAGGATGTCAATGAGGTTGAAGTCGAGGGGATTAATTGTGAAGGAGTTGGAGAAGAAGAGTGCTTGATGAGAAGAACACTGGCGGCTCATGTTGATTATATATACACCCAGAAGCAGAATCCATGATACTTTTCATGTTGCATATATAGATAGTAATATAGATACATATATTTATTAATGTATTAATTAATTCTTCATCCAGTCTTGGTTCTTCTTGATTTTCCATAGGATGATGATGTTCTATATTGTATGGCACTTGCATGGTGATTATTATTGAGGTACTAGTATATTGAACATTTCAGAGATATATAGCATAGATGTTTTTTGAATTTCCAAATTGTTATTTTGTCTTTATATCTTGTCCTGAAGTCTCCACCATAAATAAGTCTTTCGAAATTGTTGGAAAAACAGTTGCTGCAAATTCTGAACAGTTGGCAAAACCTCCACAAATGTCAAAATACGCTTCGAGTCACGACTATGTCACTTTGCTAAAGACAGTATTTTCCCCCACCAGATGGTATGCAAAGTATTACAACAAATTTGCCTTCAAGATAAATCGAAACCCGAACTCGAAATTCTTTCCTTTTGCATTTGCACTAACGAAACGGACAGAATACCTGATGAACGAATATAAGAACCAAGAACCTGGAACCGCCCTGTGTGACTCACCTGCAATGTGTGTGACACACGATATTCATGTCAGCGCCACCTTACTGCCAACTTGCAATAAGAAATGGCGCCTAGCGCTGATGTGCTAAGTGAAAAGTGCGTCGCTAGAAATGCCCCACAGCCCACACCGTGCGCGCGTGTGAGAGTGTACTGGTGCAAAGCACAAGCTTTGCCAGTATGGTGCGAAGTACCATAAGGGCTGCACCACACTTGATCATTGTTTATTCATATTAGGAATGTTCCCTAATATATATTATTCCAACATCTCTTAACTAATTAACGTGGGATAAAGCTTTGATACAAAACCAAAACGACCATTCTTTTATTTTGAAAATCATTTGTCGGACCTCTTTTCCACCATCTTTAAGGAAATAAGGAAATTTTACAAAACTAAAATGACGACTCTTTTATTTTGAAAATCTCTAACAGAATTTGAAGGCATTACAATTCAAACATGTTTTTTTTTTACTATCCACGTACTAGTACTCTCACGTAGTGACGTACCGATATTACTCTCTTTCGTAAGTTAATTATGAGCGCCTTATGATCTCCTCGCATCATGTGGTGGTTTCAAACCCTACAGGCTCCTAGCTAGGAGATGTTGGGGATGGGGATCTTGTCAAGAGGTTAGCGAGACATGCATTATGTGTAAAAATGTGGAATACAAGTTAACGTCAAAAAATGGGAAACAAAAATATGAGAATTTTGACGTTCAATGTGTCGGACCGCTTTTCTATTATCTCTCCTGAAACCAATTGGTAGTAGAAAGAGTTTCAATTAAGTCTTTTATGGCATTCGACATCGCACCTGCAAGTCTGTTTTTAGAGCGGTCGCAGAGAGTGATATCGTGTAACCAAATCCATGGGGGCACTCCGGACCCAACAATCTCTTCCTCAAGATGACGCTCCTGTGACTTGAACCTATGACTTTCTGGCTCTGATACCACTTGTCGGACCTCTTTTCCACCATCTCTCTCCTAAAACCAATTGGTGATGGGAAGGATTTCAATTAAGCATTTTTATGGCATTCGAAATTGCATCCTCAAGTCTGTTTTTATAGCGGTTGTAGAGAGTGACATTGTGTAACCAAATTCATAAGAGCACTCCGGGCCCAACACAATGTAAACGAATTGACAGTAGATGAGGATGAGATCTTATAATAGATTAACCGACGCTGGGTGGTTTCGGTTTCGGTGATCAATGTGAAGAATGACGATAAACAAAAAGGAGAATTAGACAACCTATTTTTTTTGGCAGGGCTCCACATGTAATTATAGTCACGCGGCCCAATATGTTGCTCTAGCTAGCGTCCACTACACACTGAACTTTTGATGTGGTCTACGCATGCCTGTTATATTCATCACTATTAATCATGCATTGACTTTGAATAGCTGGACCAAGGCAAAAAGTTTCATATATTGTACTCCATATCTTCAAATATATCCTCAAATATATGCTACTTTTGGATGAAGGCAAAAGTTTCAGTAGTAATTTCAGAAATGGTATTTGTGCTCGATTTTTTCTTATAAATGAACTTATAAAATCACACGGAATACAATATTCAAAGTTCACTAAAAGAAGAGAGAGAGAGAGAGAGAGAGAGAGAGAGAGAGAGAATATTTGAAGAAACAAAAATAATAATGCCAAACCTGTATGAAATGCACAACTCGTGCCCTTCGTGTAAATCTCATTTAAGGGGATCCGGAGGCCCTGCCAAGCGCATCCGAATTTAAAAATAAGGTCAAAGTCCACTTTCACCCATTGTGATTATCGCTATGTGCGGATACTCCTCTCATGGTTCAAAACTAATCACATAATCTACATGTGGTTTTGAAAATGTGCGGATAAACCCCATGCCGTCATATTTTTCATCCATATTAACGGACACAATATTAAAAGACCGATGTACCCTCATTATGTCCCTTGATTTTCTTCTTTTTTAAATCTAACCACACCATCCGCTATACCAAAAATTGAATCCAAATTGTTGATATCGTAAATTTTGACTAGTACTATATCTATTCCAAAATTCAAGTTAATCAAAAAATGAAAAGCTCATGGTCAAATTGATTTTGTTATGAAATTAAAATTTCAAATTTGAATTTACTAAAACTAAAATCACTGAATTATTGATGGCTGATTGAGATGATTTTTTTTACAGGGATACTATATTCTTTATTTAATACATTATAAACAACTTAAATTACATTCTAGAGGCGTGTGATATACACCTCCATTAATATGGATGGAAAACATGACGGCATGGAATCTATCCGCACATTTTCAAAACTAAAAGTAGATTATGTGGTCAGTTTTGAATCATGAGGGGGGTATCTGCACATGGCGACAACCACAGGTGGTGAAATTGGACTTTGCCCTAAAAAGAAACTCAGCTTATTAATCTGGACCGCTGAAAAGACTTTTAAACGATCCAGATGCGCTCGGTAGGATATTTGGCAGCGTCTTGGTTGGCAACATCTCCCAATCCCATTCAAGGACGAGGTGGTTCTAGACTTTAATGAGAAAGCCATAGACCTGGCTCCATTCTAGAACAGTATGGATGGATTTTCCAACAATGATTGATCGACCAAAACTGGCCACCAAAAATACATTTGACTCTTCTTACGTACTCAGTCCAAAAATGGTACCAGTGGTCACTGCATGCATTAACGATGGTTGAATTTTCTTGCATTCCTCTTTGGTTTGATTAGCTGGCACGGTCGTAGCAATTATAACTTACACGTTAGTACTCTTGGACTATAACCAAGAAGGGCCAATCGATCTATTCTCCAAAATATATAATTTCTCCCTCTCTACCAAAATTTATTTCCGGTCTGCAAAACAATAGTTTTAAAATGATGCATTTTTTTCTCAAAAAAATAATAGAAGTTCGAAGTTTATTTTCTAAAAAGATATTTTACATTGTAAAATATTTTACATCGAAACAAACGGAGCCTAAGTATCAGTTTTTTTTGAAAGGTACTAAATATCGGTGAGTTCTTTTAAATTTATAGAAAAAAGTTAGAATTTTTTCTTGAAAAAAATGTACTAACAAACATTTTGAGACGGACATAATGTGATAGAGAACATTTGATCTCCAAATTAATGTGGGGTGATATTTTCTTTGATACTGATGCTTCACACTTCAACTACAACATTTCGTATGCAAGGTCAATATAAGTTATCTAATTTTCTCTTCACTTATTATTTTTATTTATTTATCTTTCTCACTCTACTCCTTACCCTCCATACCAAACAACCGCTTAAATGTCGCCTATCGCCTATCGATTTAAAAGAGGAAAGAAGAAAACTAGTGGAGTTTGTAACTAGTAGAGAGAATAAAGTAGAACAAGGTAGGTGAAAATTTGACGATTCCTATGGGAATTTTCAAAACGCTTTTGGAAAGGTTTGGTGGCAAGTCGTAGAACCTGGACAGTTTTATGAAGTTTCGATTTTAGCATGCACCAATTATTATCACATATAGAAATGCGGTTACGACTTTGTTGTGGGCTGCGCGAAATGGGAGTGCAGTGTGACCTACGTCAGGGAGTATTGTCTCATCACAGCGCACCGCAATTTGTAGGGGACACTACCTGACGTATGTCGGGACCGAAATTAAGGCTCCACTGCATGTGACTTGTGAGTGATGTTATACAAGGAGTATTTTTAGCCCCAACAAAAGACTATGAAGACTCGAACCTAAGCATTGTCCGATTAAGTCCGAATTTTCATTACTGAATGAATTCCCTACCCAAATCCTTACCCATTTCTCTACCCAAATCTAAAATTTGGTAAAAACACTTAAAACTCATCTCCAATGCCATGACCATTTTCCCACCAATTTGAGATTTACCCTTTTTTTACTCAAATTCGGAGAGACCCAAACCAATATCCATTTTTCTTAACATCTCTTTTCACTTCATAATATTGACCAACGTGCCATTTTAATTCAAGTTTTGGAGAAAAAGACTACAAAACACTAGATTTGGATAATTAAAAAAAGGGGTGTAGCATTGGAGAAGACATACCCGAATGAAGCTTTTGACCCAAATTTTCACCCAAATTTGGGTAAGAATTGGAGATGATCTATACTGCTCCTTTCTTTTTCAGCTCATATAGATTGGGCCTAGTTCTTTTTGGGGAACCCCCTCATAGCCTTCTCTTATCTCCAGAGTATTAGGCCAAGCCCAAATTTATTTGACAGATCTACCGCCCAAGTATAAGAGCCTGGTTGGGCCCAACTACAGAGTGTATGTGTGTGAGAGAGAGAGAGAGAGAGAGAGAGAGAGAGAGAGAGAGAGATGTGGCGGGAGACTGCAGTGAGTGTATCATTTTGTCATCGTAACGAAGAAGCGGAAGAGGCGCAAACCAGATCGCACATAGATAGATAGATACAGCGATTGCTACTGATTGTTCTGGTATTAATTACTTAATTAAAATGGTGAATCAGTTGGAGAACCTAGTGGAATCGATCAAATCCAAGGTGAGATCGCTGAAGAAGAAATCCAAGTCCAAGAAACCGTACGTGAAGATGGATAAGAGCGCCAGCGTCAAGGTTGAGATTCGGAGCCGCCAAGCCCAAAAGCTCATCGACAAGACCCTCAAGCTCGCCGATCGCCCCCCCAAGCGTACCTAATTCTCTCTCTCTCTCTCTCTCTCTCTGGTCTGAATAATCTGTGTTTTCCGGTGTTTGAATATTTTTAAGCAACGGTTTTGGTTTTGATTGAGAAAACAATAAGATTATGATTGTGACTGTGTAGAAACTTTACATTCATTTCAAAATCAATTGACAACGAGTGAGATGTTCCAAATGTTATGAAGTGATCACCTATTTCACTCCCAAACAATGTGAGACTCTATTTCCTTACCATCCCCTCACCTGTAGCCGCGTTTGAGGTCTGTCACGTGTGACCACTTTTGAGTCTTATTATCGTGCATTATTTTTGCTGGTCTGTCGCGGGGTGTGGATTATAAAATTTTAAAATGTGAGGTGAAACGAGCTCCGCTCTGATACCATGTAAAAACTTTATATTCATCTCAAAGCCAATTAACAATGAGTGAAGAGGTCCCAAATGTTATAAAGTGATTCAGTTTCCCTTAAATTGTTGGCTCAAAATTGTTGACTCAAAGAGGTGTGAGTAGCTATTAGCAATTTAGGATTGAAATAGTTCTCAACACTAGCATTCTACGGACACATATATGAGGAACCGTTTTACATGATGAATCCTACATAATGCACGTTAACCTCACACGCATCGAAGTATCGAACCACTGCAATGAAATTTCCGTTTGAATCTGTATCTGTGTGCAGGGGTTTTCCAGTTAACAAAATGTACTGAAATTGTTGATTTTCTCACACACTTCAGTTAGTGTCCTGTTGGAACTTGAAACTCTAGCTTATTAGTTATTAGTAATGGCAATATACTGTGGGAAGGTGATGAAAGTGCCAATGTTTGGGTAGGGGTCGATGTACCTAGAATGTTTATGATAATCAAATCCGTGACCTTTAGGCGATGGAAGTGGTGAGGTGCGCGCAAGCTGGGCCGGACATCCGGTTATTAAAAAATTTTAAAGGGTCCCCCTAACCTTTACCGAATGAGAATGTTCATGAATACCCAATTATGATACCTTTCATTTTCACTGAACAAATCAATTTTCTCTCTCTTTGATAATTCGATATTTGAAGGGGAAAGAATCACTACTCTTCATTTGAAAACACATGAACTTCAAGATTACCTTTTTTTTTGAAAAGTGGGATTACCTTTTGGACTCCCAATTTGTTTGTTCCCACCACCTTTGTGACTCAATTTGAATATAGAAATTATTGAAGGACAAAAAAATACAGTGAGTCAATTATAGTTAAAAAGCACAGAGATCATGCGACATCTGAAAAAAAATGAATAATGGATCAAATTTTTGGGACAGAGGGAGCAAATCATTTAAGTTAGAAAAAAAAGTGATGAAAAGTATTGGATTGCAAAATTAGTGTATCAGTGATCGATTAGTTGATGTGCGCGTAAACTAAGGAGTTGCTATTAAAGAAAAAGACAGAAAAAGTACTGGAGCTCATCTTTATTTTTTTTAATCGGCTACTGGAGCTCACCTGTCGTTTAATATGCGTAGTACTACCCATCACTCCCTCTGCATGTCCTATATAAAACCACACAAACTCAAAAACCAAATGATCATTCTATCTCCACTCCCCTTTCAAGCACTCCTTCAACATTTTCCCGTTTGAAAGTAAGGTAGGAGGTTTCTAAGAGAAGCAACTCCTAATTTTTCTCTTAACTAGTCAAATTGGACAAAGATTACAGGACATCTGAAAAATGAACAATGGACTAATTTTTGGAACGTACGGAGTAAATCATTTAAAATAAACAAAAAGAGGAACAAAAAGTACTGAATGGTAGAATTAGTCCCTTAATGCTCAAAACCCAAATGATCATTCCATCTCCACTACCCTTTCAAGATGTACTTCTTCAAAAATTTCCCTTTTGAAAGTGAGATAGGATGTTTATAAGAGAAGCAGCTTCTGCTATTCAAAAGCAGCTTCCAAAAAAGCAGTGCACTTCCACCGGTAGTTGTGGTAGATGGGTGTCTGCCCCTTTCTTGCTTCTGCTTGTGTTGTTAATCTTGACACAATCAGTTCTCGGAGGCCAATCTGTCAAGTACTTACCAGGATACGGTGAACTTCCCTTTGAACTTGAAACTGGGTAAGCTCCATTTTCGGCTTTTGATGTCAATGAAAATAGTTCATATTTCGTTGGTGCTAGAACAATCATCCTAATGTTGTTAAGAAGAAGGAGCTATTTCTTTTTGCAGATACATTAGTGTTAATGAATCCGAGTTGTTTTACTACTTCATCCCTCGCAAGGGGACCCCCCAAGAGGACCCGATTTTCCTTTGGCTCACTGGGGGCCCTGGCTGTTCTTCTTTCAACGGACTTGTTTATGAATTCGGTATGTTACTCTCTCTCTCTCTCTCTCTCTCTCTCTCGTCTATGAAGGCATCATGCCTGATAAGGTCTACCTCGTCCATTTGAATTCATGTGGTGTTTGTTGTAGCTTTTTCAAGTATTTTTCTCTTTTCAACGTGTCATCTAGTTTAACACAGCCTTTGGTGCACGAGGCAAAAATTCTGTTGAAAAATTGCCTGCCTGAAAGCTCCATTTTGATACTGCTAAAACTTTTACATCGTAACTTAAGCTGCGACAAACACCTGCTCATATTCTCTTTTTTGCTTTCAAAGTGCAATATCTTGTGAATGGTAAATGCTTCCTTCTGTGTGCCTATTCTACCATTTGTTTGGATAAGGAACAAGCAAACAAGCAAGCGAACCAAACGGGGGCCCTTAAGTTGTGAACAAATTACCAAAAGCAAGCTAGAATGTCTTCTTTGTACAGCACTAAGTTAGTTGATCAATTGGAGTAGTAATAATGTTTTGGTCCTTTTGGATGCCTCATATGAAGTTGGTTATGCTGGGGCGAGGGCCATATTTTGTGTTTTTCCATGAACCGGAATAGGGCCATGTCAGCTATGGATTATAAATTGGGTTTGATACCTCAACAGATATTGCTTGTAGGTTTCAATTGCAACATTACCAAACTTTGAAATGATCTTGTAGACTGTTTGATATCTAATCTCCCATTCTTTGCCTAGAATGTAGTAGCAAGATTTCTACGTTTAACTTTTTTTATAATCACGTGTCCGGATCACCTTACACACAACTTGACTAGAAAAAAGAATAAGATTTCTACATTTAATCTGAATCATTGGTTCAAAATTTTTGCCAGTGACACTTCACACCGAGGTAGAGTATCAATTACCGTTGAGCTAGGGCTTAGAGAATGGTATTAAATCAAATTTGGCATTTTTCTTTTTACATTTGTCATCTGTAAAATCTACAGTTGAATTCCTTTTGCTTGTAATTATTATTAAGTTGTGCCAAATCACATAAATCTTGTATTTATCATTTTGTGTTAAGTTATGTTAATGTTCTCGAATACGTGTATTGTAAAACCCCATGTAAACATTGCCCAGGTTGTTCTGCATTTGACACTAAGTCAATATCCGTTGGGAATTAAGCTTACAAACATGGTCAAACTAAATATTTTCTCTTTGGTATTGACTTGTGACAGTGGATTCTATGACATTTATGTTTGAAAAAGATGCCAACGGACATATTTCATGTCGCACGTTTGCCTTTTGACATCAAGAATTGGGAGAGATGCAACAAGAGCTTGTCATACACAAAAGACATCGCAACTGTGGTCCCTGTTCATCAAGAACTCAAAGAATATGGCTCATTAGAAGTGCTTGTAGAGTGGTAAGATTTTCTTTACTTCCCCATGACTTGGCTATATTTGCACTTAGTTGGCACGGATGGACGCATGATTTAATTCAAAGTTGGGTGGGTGAACATTAAAGTATATTTTGTTACCTGTTTTCGTCTTTTGGCAGTCAAAAGTTGGTTCAGTGCGTTGTGCAAACCCTGGGGCTATCAAACTTCTCGACTCGAAGAGATCTCAACGACGCAACAAGGGGCTTCCGAGTGAAGGATACAGCAATTGTTGAAGCACAAATCGTTCTCACTTCTACTCGGAAGGATTTCTAAAGTAGTTGTGGTGCATTATTTGTGAGCTCTAGTCATACTTTGAACTCCCTGTTTTTAGTGTGCGCTTGTCATTTTTATTGCGACAATGATGTGTTTTTAAAAGTTGGCTGCAGATGTATAGATCGCAACTTCTTCCGATTTAGTATTTCAAAGAAGGTGATTTTATCAGTGTTGCAAGAAAAATGGATTAAAATCAATATCATTTGCAATGTGAATATTTTACAGCCATTGTTGTTTCACAGTGTAACGTGTTGGCAATAGAAAACCATCTGCGGGCATTGCAAATTAAAAAAGTAACAAAATTACCAATTTCGTGAATCCAGAGGTATGAGCCGGAGGGTGGGTTGGTGCAGTGCCTCTAAAGCATTGCACCTTGCAGTGCTGCATCTCACCGTCTAAAAATGTTTTGGACGATCCAGATTTTAGAAATACTTTTCCGGGGAAAAGTTTAATAGTATTTCTAAATTTAGACTATTGATTGGCAAGATGGATGGACAAGATCAAGCACTGCAACTTGCAGCGCGCTAGGGGGCGCTGCAGGGTCCCAAGGTCCTGACTTTATGAGGAGATTGAACTCGATAATACCCGGGAAGAGTTTGTATTAGCTTTGCGATCGCCAATCACAACTGGTAGAATTTGCTGTAATTTTTTATACTCCCAAGAAATTTATATGGAAATTTGAAGTATTCGCTTTAGTTTTATCGGTGGTAAGGTATCATTTTTGTTTGTGGATTGTGAATGATTTGGCTGATATGAAAAGAAGCACGTACATATCGCTAAGAGGTAGACCATGACAATGGAATTAGAACGTTTAATAGCCTAAACTATCCAAACGGGGCCTTAAAGCATTTAGATTTTGAGATTTCCTAGTTGTTTTTTTTTTTTTTTCTTTCTTTTTTTTAATTTATTAATGACATAGGAAAGGGGTGGGGGATTTTTATTCATCTAACTGGTAGATGAGAGAGAGAGAGAGAGAGAGAGAGAGAGAGAGAGAGAGAGAGAGAGAGAGAGAGAGAGAGAGAGAGTTGCCTATTTTTGGGACTAGGAAATCTACGAGAAGTTGGAAAGTTAGTATTAAAGAAGAGCAAGTGCTATTTGTTGACTTCATTCTTGAAACACGGGAAGTGAGTACCAACAGGTCTAGCACTTACACTTGGAAGATCAAAAGAGTGATTAAGAAACTTCTGGAAGCTTCAAATGCAAGTGTATTTATGCACACAGTAGAATAGGCATGGAAGCAAAGTTTAACACCGAGAAAAGGCAACGAGACATGGATAATGCTGTTGGTATGATATTTTTCCTATTCAACTCTTTCTCTCTGTCTCTATCATACTTTACACCACTATGATACATACATGCTTGAGAATACAAAACATTATGTCTAATAGAGCAGTTGGTTTCGTTTTCATGCTTTCTGTCTGTGCATAGCAATCGTGAGATCGTTAAGAGATCTACCGCCAGCTGACTACACCCTTAAATTATCATCCTTCTCTTTATTCCTCAACGATTTGATTGGAAATTATGAGTCCGGAGTATTTGAAGCTGGTGGCTACAAATGGTTTGTTTTGACGCTCTCTCATCTCCGAATCTTCTTTTATAGTCTTATATACATATTAATGATTCTTTTTTTTTTTTTTTGTCTGTTTCAGGAAATTGTGCATATACCCAAATGGGAATAAGAAAATGAATGTGGAAGGTCACGTTTCTTGTTACTTGGCAATTGCAGATACTGAAACCCTTCCACCTTGCTGGGAGGTTAACGTCAACTTCAAGTTGTTTGCGTTTGATCAAATCCGAAATAAATACTTAGCCGTCCAAGGTACCTAAATACCTTCGGAGACTTGAAGTTGAGTTGCATCAATCATAGCACTGTTATAAATGGTCCCATTATGTATAGTACTGCTGATATGCATGGTCTGATTAATTATGTAGTACCGTCTATGTAGATGCTGAAGGAGAAATTAGGCGATTTCATCGGATGAAAACTGAATGGGGCTTTGATCATTTTCTTCCCCTAGACACTATTAATGATGCTTCCAAGGGATATTTGGTTGATGGCTGCTGTGTATTTGGAGCCGAGGTTTTTGTGCTGAAGCATACTGGCAAAGGCGAGTCTGCTTCATTGGTGAAGGACCCTGCAAATAACATTTTCACTTGGAGAATCGATAATTTTTCAGCTATAGATCAGGATGTCGTTTGTTCTGAAGAGTTTGTTGTTGGAGAACACAAATGGTAACTCTGGACTTATTGTAATGTGTCAAGTTCCGTTTAATTTCAGGATAGTAGGACTAATAATAAGATGCATGTTTTTTTTTTATTATTATATAATGAAAGGCCTTCCTTGATCCATGCAGGAAGTTACGGCTTTGGCCCCAGGGGAATTCATCTTCAAAAGGCAAAAGTCTATCACTCTTTCTGAAGTTAGCAGACTGCACAACCCTTCCTTTTGATAGGAGAGTATATGCAGACTGTACATTGCGCATTAGGGATGAGGTCCACGGTCATCATAAGGAGAGGGAAGGTGCAATCTACTTCTATCTTCATAAACCTCGCATAATTGATGGACCTTTATTCAATTTGAGTTTTTGTTGACCACTATGTTTTTGCAGTTGGCTGGTGGTCCTGTGCCTCTTCTGATAACTGGGGTTATTATAAATTCATAGACTTGAGTGAGCTCAAGGATGCGTCGAAGGGCTTCATGGTGAATGATGTGGTATTTGTGGAAGCACAAATCAAGCTCATATCCACTTTTAAGGATTTCTGAATTTGAAGTTGAAAACCCTACTCGTGTTTTGCATTCTAATTAATTGGTTTCCAATGTACGTACGTGCTGTTACAAAACAGGCACAAACTGGTTGTCTATTGTAATTTCCATTTCATCAGACAAGAGAAACACCAGCAGAAGTTTACTTCGTTTGTTTCTTCTACGTACGCACTGTGTTTTTGTCGGTTGCTCCCACGAAAGAAATGGAACAATTATTAGCAATTTATCACCATAATCTTTAGGTATGCCTTCATATTATTAAGCCCGCATTTGGTATTAATGTCCAAATTAATGCTTTGGTGAGTCTGTAATTCGTTTGGAGCTAAGTCTATATGTATTTTATAGCCTTGTCGTCATATTTACATGGGCCATATAAAAAGCACTATTGAGGGTCTAAGGTTGGAGCTTTGTAATCCATTTGTTTGTTGTTAAGAGAATTCTCCTCTTCTTGATGGTGAAGAGAGGTGTCTGGCACAAGTTCGGCCAAATTTCCACTGTGGGACAAGCCCAGACACGTCTCGTGGCGTGTTTCATACATGTTCCTGGCGTATCGCGTCTTCCCATGAAGAGTGTCTGACACAGATACGATGATCTCTAGGAGTGTCAGTGCTTCATAATAACTAACCAAAGATATATACAGACTCATAGTTATGGTTTCTTATATATGAACAGATAGGCAAAAGTTTTAAGAGTACCTATGCGCGCATTTTGCCAGTCAAAACAAAATAGTCCCGACGCATTTCTGATCTACTAGGAAGGTAGTACAACTAGAGTTTAACGGGGCTTAATCCGTTTCTTTGATGATCATCATGTAACTCTAAAGTGGATTTAGCTGAGTTGTGGCTGATGTATTTCAGCTTAATTTGTTCATTAATAACATCTTTCTCCTCTCTCTCAACAACAGTGATCGGACATGTTTGTAACCTTCATTGGTACAGTACGAATTTTTTACACAGCTGAAGGTGGTTTGTCGATCAATGGTCAAGTAGCGGAGTGAGCACTTCCACTTTGAAAGTTCTCATGTTTATTACAGGGTTAACTTCGTAATTCATAGGTGTTCAATTGAAAAAAGCTTAATGATAAATGCAGATGGGGACGAAATTTAATTTTTACTACAAGTGACGAATCTATAGGTGATGAAAACGGAGAGAACCTATAGGTGACGAAAGACTTTCTGGAGACAACCTAATTTTTTAGTCAGCAAATATACCATTTCTAGTAGTGGATTACATGGATAATTTAGTAGAGAAGGGTAGGGCTACAAACGAACAGAGCTGCTCGAGACTCGGCTCGATAAAAGCTTGTCCGAGCTCGACTCGAGACATAAATAAACAAGCTCAAGCTCAAAGTCTCGGCTCGTTTCGTTATCAAGCCGAACACAAGCCAGTAGAGGCTCGGCTCGAGTTAGCTCGCAAGCCAAGACTTATTAGATTTTTTACGTTAAATTTTATATACTCCAATGTACAACTTAATTGTTATACATTTTATTTATTCCTTTTATGCTAACTTGTTTCTTTTTCCTTATATTCTCATGAAAGTTGATTAAGTACATTTTAAACATATTATATAGTGTTTCTCTATAAGAAATTCCTACAACAATTAATTCGACGTACGCATTCTACACAAAACTTGGATAAATATTAGAATAAAACAGAATAAAACACATCGAATGCATAAGTTAAACGAACTATTCCGAACACGATACTACGGCCATAAGCTATAACTCTGCAGATGCGACTCACGGTGTCGCTGCCGTGACTTATAACCTAGTTCACCCAGTTTCGACAGAAGTATCTACCTCGAGCCGTACAAATACGCTTGGTTTCTGGAAAATTTTTGATGGGCGCGCCGAGTCACAAATTCGGACTGAACTTTGAGCTGTGATATCTTGGTCGGTTCTTGGCCTTTTTAAGTGGTCCTCATTTCTAAAACCAAGCTCTTAAAGTGATCTACAACTTTGGTGAAGGAGTCTAAGTCCAAAACCCACTTTAACCAGGAGAAAGATGGAGTTTTTCATGGGTTCCAGTGATCTGCTCGGGATTGGAATGACAGAAATGCGGGCTGTGATATCTCTAGCTATACGCAACCGATTTGAGTGATTCTTGTACTGAAATCAAAGGTCTCGAAGTCACATTCACATTTCAGTAGGCATCATAATAATATGGAATCACACATTCACATTTCTACCGAAGATTAATGTCATTCAGAGAGTAAGTTCCAAGTTTTGACTGCCAAGCTGACCCCATAATATTTCAGTAGGCATCGTTTCTAAAATAGAAATGATGCCGCTAATAATGGTAATTAATAGAATTTACTAAAAATAACAACACAAGTTTGAAGAAATCCCACAGGGGAGCCTTACAAATGAAGATCCTCAATTCATTTATTTTTTTGCATGACATTTGGAGCAAGAGTTTTACTATTAGATTAGATTAGAGGAATTAGGCGAAAATTTAGTTACCAAATAGAGTTTGTATGTTTAGAAAGTCAAATTCAAACACTTATAGTCCTAAATGTAGTACTTGTAGTCATAGGAAGAAGGGTGGATACATAATTACAAGCCGAAGAAGGGTAGAGATAGTGCACACTACACATCTTTGTCAAGAGGAGTACTGCTTTTCTTTCTCTCTTGACATGATTGAAGCTACAAAGAAGGCCACAAACCTAGCTAGCTATACCAAAAATGCAACCGTAAAATAGGTTGTGCTTTTATGCGGAAGGAAGGAATTATTGATCGATTTCCACACTTTTCTTATCTTTTAAATCATTACTCCTTTAAATTTATAGAATCAACCTTTCGTGCGTAAGTAAATGAAAGGAAAATTAAAACAGTGAATAAATAAAAGAAAAGAGGAGTACAATTTACAAAGTCACTATCTATGGAAAATGGCTAAAGACATGCATCCTGAGATAAAAAGGATTTACTGAATGGACTTTGCAAACGTAGTAGCAATCACATGCCAACCACCTCTTTCAAGAAAGGTTGTTTAACTGTCAGCTTCATTAGTTTGAATTAATCATCGCTCCAGAGAAATTGAAAAAATAAAAATATATTGATCGAAAATAAATTTCTTTAAAAATAATTACAAACTAATTTTTGACCGATTTATTTTACCAAAGGGCTTTTACTTTTAGTCAAGGGCCGAACTGCCCGGCCCCACCAATGAGGTTTTAAGTCTGATTTTTTCTGCATTAAGTTTGTATATTATCTTTTAAGTTATGGTTTAATCTAGGTTAAATTCAAACAGTTTTACATTACCTTATGAAATTTTTTGAAGTTCACGTACTTATTGATGCATTGGACCAAAATTATCAAACTGTATATTCTATAATACTCGAACTGTACATTAACATAGAGAGTATATTTTTCAGAAATGAAATTTTTTCTCTTCGTTTGATCCCTCTCGAATCGAAATTCTGGCTCCGCCACTATTTACAGTGTACTCATTTTCCGCTAAACCAAATGGATTACAGGTTAATCATAGTAGTTAAGCTATTTCCCCTAATTTGTTTTTTTGATAACTCAGGTATCCAAGCTAACTTAAGCGTCCCTTGACAAATAGTGTGGGCCCAATCCCACCACAAACTTGCGGGAAGCTTAATTAAAGCAGGAGCAAAGTTCCGTATGGACTGATTCAGTGGAGTTGATAGCACTAAAAAGTTTTGACCTCAAACCTTGGCAGAAAGCAAATTCCTAAATTTTTGGCCTTGGCCACCTTGCCATCCCGTTCGGGTTTGAGAGAGTTAGTAATTGTGTTGCAATTTCTTTTTGGATAAGACAAATGTTCGAGGAATATTGTGCATTCAAACCCTATGCCTCATCTATCTACCTCATAAAATACAAGGGTGTGGGGGCCACACAAACATAAGTTGAAAGAAGGGCTGAGATTCATTTGATCTAATGGTTGATGTGTGTTCTTTAACTCTTTTAAGAAAACACACACACTATTACAAATATATTACAAAAATATCATCGGTTTGTTTTACCCACTGTTTAACTTCTAGCGTTGGCATAAAAAAACAAAAACATATTACCATTACCGATGTGCGTAGTGCCGTAGGCACGAACAAACACTAGTTTATAATAACTCATAAGCCCATGTCTCTGTCCCTTCAGTGTAGAAGAACATACCGGAGGAAACAGAGAGAAATATGGCAACAGAAAGAAAAGCAAATCATTACAGCCGCCAACTCTTTCCCAAGAATCTGCTCCACGACAGGCATTTCAACGCCAATTCACCACTTTTATCCACGCTAAACGTACTCCAACTTCTGCTGGTGTTGGTTCTTTGTACTAGTCGTACTTTTGCTGCCTTCTCGCAATCCATCGTCAAGACTCTGCCAGGTTACGCCGGAGATCTTCCCTTCAAACTTGAAACCGGGTCTGTCTTTTCCATCTACTCAAATGCCCTAAATTCCATCTCGATCTATTCAGCATTTTTCTCTTCGGTTCGGGTATGAACGGAGACGTCTTTTGTTCATACCCGAACGGTCGAAAAAGCAATAACCATTCCCTGCACATGTACTTGCAATTAAAGGCGACTCTGATTACTTCTTTTTTGTGTGTGTGTGTGTGTGTGTGTGTGTGTGGCTTTTTGAAGATATGTGAGTGTGGGGGAGTGGAATGATGTGCACCTATTTTACTACTTCATAGAGTCTGAGGGAAATCCGGAATTAGACCCTCTCATTCTTTGGCTTACTGGAGGACCTGGTTGTTCTGGTTTTTGTGGACTTGTTTATGAAATAGGTGAATTTCTCATACATATATATTTAAGTTTCCAATTTGGGATTAACCAATATGTATTATCAGAAATATGTTTCAGAAGATTCCGGTTAATTTGAATTGAATTTTCTTGTTTACTTCTTTTGTAGGACCCTTACACTTCGACACAGAACATTTTGATGGGAAGTTTCCAAATTTAACACTGAATCCGTTTTCATGGACGAAGGTCTAGAAATATCTCTAACCATGTCGACTGTGCCATTTTTTTAATTTTGTTGCGATAAAGAGATATACCAATAAGAAAAAAAATTGCAATAGTGGCTTTTTTCTCATATTTTCAGGTCGCTAGCATAATATTTTTAGATGCACCGGTTGGCACTGGATTCTCCTACGCTGATAATGCGGAGAGTTACGTTGTTGATGACCTATTATCTGCAACAGACAATTACAATTTTCTACTGAAGGTGGGAGCAAATTAGTTCATGAAAATAATGGAAAAATGATTCAATGCTTGTTTGATCAATTTGAGCAATTTACTTGAATAAAGTAGCTACGTAATGCAGTGGCTGATGGATCACCCAACATTTTTGTCGAATGAGCTGTATATTGGTGGCGATTCATATTCCGGCATAATTGTTCCAATCGTTGTTCAGAAAATATATGAGGGTACGTTTGCAAGAATTACAACATTTCAGATTTTATTGCAGAAATTACAGCTTAAATTAACAAATACTCGTGTCTTGTCATTAATTGTACCAGTCGTCCAAATTAAACTTCCAACGGCGCAAGTTTGGTAGGAAATTCAAATGTGATGTGCTCTGTCTCATAATTACACGATCGTGAGTGCGAAACCCTCTGGGCGTGGTTCTCAGTCGGCGACGGTGGCAGCTTTTGATGGTGGGCGTGGGTGGTCTGGGCTTGGTTGGCGGCTGTGAGTCTGCTTTGGTCGGT
Organism: Rhododendron simsii; assembly: GCA_014282245.1. Taxonomy (NCBI): domain Eukaryota; kingdom Viridiplantae; phylum Streptophyta; class Magnoliopsida; order Ericales; family Ericaceae; genus Rhododendron; species Rhododendron simsii. The sequence continues at coordinate 60,111 of WJXA01000285.1, forward strand.
GTTTGTCTATTTTTTACTTGCTGTCGATGATCGATAGACAGGGAATTATTTTAAGTACTGAAATGTGGATATTTGTGGTGGTCGAGTTTGGTTTTTTGCCGTATTTCAGGACTTCTTTGAAAACAAATGTAATGAAGTGAATGGAGATGGAAAAAGAATAACAAAAAGATTTTTATTATTCTTCAAAGTAGAAGTCAATCGACAATGTAAACACAGTTGAGTAGACAGTTACGTTACAAACTACTCCTGCTCTTGTCTTTATAGGTTGTCTTCTTCAACTTGAAATTCAAATTTGACAAAGTTCTCTCTTTAATTTTGAATTAAGTGGTTACTTCTCTTGTTCTTCCTCTTCTTTCTCCACGTTCTTAGACAGACAGTTTTTCCGACGTGATGCCACGTTGTGCACGCCCTTTTCAACTGCCTTCATCAAACTGTCTCGACCACGATCTGCTTGCTTTCCATCATTTGACACGTGTCATGAGTTTAAGAAAACGTTTTAACTGTCGATTAGTCCATTTGATTATTCGACATGCATGAATTGTGTCTAAACTAGTCCGTATATCATCGACACGTGTCACAATTTGATCTAATCGATCAATATTGACTAATTTGCTAAATTATGGCTTAAACAGTTGGGCTGGAGTTTGGTGGCCGGTTTTTTGGGCGTCGGTTGGTTGTTGGAGTCGTCGGTGGTGGGTTTTTGGTTTCGGGCGGCTGGTGTAGGTGGACAGGTTTAGGGTTTTTTTTAATTTTTTGGGTTGGGTGTGTTGTTTGGGTTTGGGCATTTGTTTTTTTGTTTTTGTTTTTGGGATTCTTGGGTGTTTGAAAAATGGAAAAAAAAGAAAGAAAAATAATCTCTGTGAGTTTTGTTTTTGTATCTATCTCAGCAGCTCGACCTTTCGAATGAAGATTCTGATTATGCCACTTTTTATAAATTACCTCTTTTTTTTTTTTTTGTTGCAGGAAATTCTGAGGTCGGAGTGCAGCCCCTACTTAATCTCCAAGTAAATATACGGAGTTTAACTTCGGATTGATCTGAATTATGGATCTTAATCCATTTATACTTCATCGTTGGAGCTGATGTTTTTGATATTTGAGTCAGGGATACATTCTTGGAAATCCACTAACAAGTGAGCACGACGATAAGAATGCAAGAATTGAATTTGCACACCGACTCGCACTTTTATCGGATAAACTCTACGAGGTTTATTTTCTGTTAATCATAAGCCATATATAAATATACTAGTAATTTTAAGTGCTATCGGTTTCCTTCATTTATTCATGGGTCTTACACACTTGTATTTCTGCTTGTTTTGTGACTTCATTTTGTAGTCAATAAAATACAACTGCCATGGGGAGTATATAACTATAGATCCAAACAATGCACCATGTATAAAGGATCTCACACTTGTCACTGAGGTACGTAAAATAGGGTTGATAGTGCAAGAGATGACAGCTTTCGTTTTTGTCGTTTTAGTCTCGAAACACATTCATGTGTTTGCGCGCGTGAAAATCGTTTCTGGAAATAGTTTATTCGCAGCAGTTTTCCGAAAACACTCGCAGTGTTTTCGGTATTTTTCTTAGGAAAACGAAAAACGAAACCGAATGGGCTCCCTTTGTTTTTAGTCCACCATTAGTAATGAATCTGTGCAACTTCATACTACTGTATCATGTAGTGCCTCGCCAACCTTGACACCGCACAAATTCTGGAACCTAACTGTGCTTATGCTTCAAGAAATTCAAGTAAACTGAAGTGGGATAGAAGATTTATTGAAGAGGAACCAACAGATCTCCTACTTCTACCAAGAGTTCCTAAATTCTGGTGCCGAGTAATTCTCTTACCCTCTCTCTCTCTCCTAAAATAAATGTAATTATTGCAGAAGATAGAACCGTGTAAATTACACAGTAATCCATTTTTATGTGGTTCTGTAGATATATAATTATATCATGTCTTATATTTGGGCAAATGATGAAGGGGTTCGACAAGCTCTTGGCATCCAAAAGGTACCGAGTCTACTGACTACTACTGAATTTTTTTTGTAACAATTGCGTGATTTCATGGGACGTAATTAATTTCTATTGAGTTTGCAAAGTAATTCATTGTTAATTTGCAAACTAACAGGGAACAGTAGAAAAATGGGTGAGGTGCAACGAGTCCCTGTCCTACACAGAAGTTGTCGAGACAAGTCTCGATTACCACCGAAATCTCAGCCATACGACTCTCCGAGCTCTCGTTTACAGGTTATCTCTTATTTACCGCGGTCATGACTAAACATTATAACCATCGGCGCGATTACGTCACCAATTTTCTTGTCTTATATAACAGCGGGGATCACGACATGTTAATTCCGTATTTGGGAACCCACAAATGGATAGAGTCCTTGAATTTAACTGTTGACGAGGAATGGAGACCATGGTTTGTTGATGGCCAAAATGGAGGGTTTGTTCTTGCTTATTTGCACATAAATCGTTAACAAAATAGTACAGTTTTCCCTTTCATGATTTTTCGTTTTGTTTGCGTAGGTACACAATGAGTTACGTAAACAACGGATACCACCTGACGTTTGCAACTATCAAGGCAAGGAAAAAAAACCCAACCAATTTAACATCCACAAAAATTAAATTAACATCCGCATCTATTTTGGTCGCGATCGACTAAAAAAGATGGTGTGGTTACAGTACCTTATTACTATGTATTTCTTAAAATTTCGAAAGAGAACATAAATGTATCTGATTTTTAGTTGCTTATTATACAGGGAGGAGGTCACACAGCTCCAGAATACAAGCCTAAAGAAGCTTTTGCCATGATCGAAAGGTGGCTTGCTTTTTACTATCTTTAACGAAAGCAAGATCGATCAGCGGCCAAATTTATTCAATAATTTCTTTGGTGTACGTATGTTCAATACGACTTTATTAGATTTTTTGTGGCTATTTGAATCATAAACAGTGGATTGAATTGATGAAGGGAACTTATGTAAGGATAAGAGCAATACTACGTACCCCGATATATTATCCCAAAAATGCTCTGAAAAGAGAAATCAATAATTTTACTTTTCGGAGCATTTTCCGGGTAATTGTTCATCATTAATTTCTCCTTTTGGGCATTTTTGGAATAATTGTTCAGGATACTTAGAATTATTGCCCAATCATTTTTTTCTGTTCTCATTAATATCATTCCTAAATTAAGGAGTTAAATCAATATTACCATAAATGCATGGTTGAAAGATGTACACATGCGGCAGATCCTGTCCAATCTGCCCCCACCAGTTTGGTCCATTTTTTGCATCTTGGCCGTTCAAAAGTGTTTTCGACAACCCAGATTTGTTCGGGATGTTTTGTAATTTTTTTTAAATTTAACCAAAAAAATATGGACCGTTCAAAACACTTTTGGACACTCGAATATATGCAAAAACTGGACCACACTGGTCCGGGGAGACTAGACGGGATCCTCCCCCGTACACATGTATGTGGCACAGAAATAATTGCAAAAGCAAAACCTTTCCGGCCGGTCAGTTTGTTTTATGTTTGGAAAGTTGGTTGCAACCTTACTCCAACCAACTTCTACAGGAGGTTGTTGTTCTCTTCACAATATAGTGGCCACGAACGATCCGTAGGACAACATTTAAACCCTTGGAAAGTTTAACAATTTTGAGTCCACATGTTCTGACGAAATTGTTGTTGGAGAGCACAAGTGGTAAAGATCCCACATTGGAAACAAAAGGAAATTGGAAATGGTATATAATGAAACGCGAACAGCAATTGCGTAAATTGTAATCCAAGATTAACATTTTGAGCCAATGACTCAAACAATCCTTTATCCTCGCTTCCTTAACTTCCAGGTCCATGGTGCCTCATAATCCCTGCTCATAAAAAAGTGATTCTCATTGTTGCACCTGCATAAAGTTTTTGCAACTGGCATGAAATAACTGATACATCAAATAGTGATTGACTAATATTACCTTAGCACAATGGCTAACCCACTATGCACAACGATCCTAAAAATGTACACATGCATAGCGTGTGTCTACCTTCTATTAAGAATAAAATTAGTATATTATTTGATAAATCAGGTGTTCAGGTAACTTGCACGCACCTCGACTAATTTTAGGGAACCAATCACATCGTACGTCCACTAGTGGGGGCCCAATTAAACCGACCAAATTAAGCCCCGTTTGAACTGATCGCGAAGGTGTTGATAGTACATGAGAAATTTCAAACATGAGGGCTTAGAAAGGAGCAAACTCAGACCCTGACCACCAAGTCGACCCCTTGTTATTGTCACTAAAATAAAATGATGTCCTTAATAAGGTAAAGAATTTATTAATAACAACAAGAGCAAAACCCACTTTGACCCCCTGTTATTTGCCCTTATGGTTCAAAAGTGTGCACATAGTTCCCCCGTGGTTTGTGAAGTATGCATATAACACTTAATTCCGTCCTTATTAACGTCAAGTGTGACGGACACGCAGTGAAAGTCTGATATGCCATCATCTTCTCCCTTTGATTTATCTTTTTCCTTCAATCTAACAAATCCATCTCCTGTGCCAAAAATTGGATCAGAAATGTTCATATTATAAAGTTTGACGAGTACAGCATTCAAACCAAAATTCATGTCGATCATAAAATGAAACCTCATGGCCGATTCGAATTTATTATGAAGTAAAATTTCAAATTTACATTTACCATTCATTTCTTTTGTTTTTTTGAACTGCGGAATCCACGATTTGTCATGAGTATCCGCCAAAGGGGAGTTCGAATACAAAAGATTTCTCAACTCACGGTCAACTGGAAAAACAAATTAATACCCAGTTGGGGGGGGGGGGGGGGGCGGGCGGTTGGGGTGTTGTGGGGGTGTGGGGTTCGAAAATGAGACGATGCTAAAAGCCAATTGACAAGTCTCATTACACGATCTGCGAGTCCAATAGAATTGACTACTTGTTTGTAACAAAAAATGACCCCTAATATGAGAGAGCCCCATCGCGACTCATTTCTGGGTTGCGTTGGAGCTCTTTTTCACAACGGATTAATCGTAGTCCTAGCACGCTCGCGCATTTTCTCGACCTCACGCCAACTTGCGTTGGGGCTCTTTTTCTCCTGCTTCCAGGAGAAAAGTGCGTCAACATGTCCCAAATTTCTAAAGCCAAAGGGGTCCTGCGACTCTTGCCAATTGAAGAGTTCATGTTGACAAATCATGGAACATGAAGTAATCAAATTTTTTATTAAAAAATTCGACAAAGAATACATCGAGGGTAGAAGCTAAATGTAAGCCACAAAGTATTTGAGGCAAACAAGAAGCAGGTTTACAGATCGAAGCAAAAGAAAGGGAAATAAAAACTACATTCAACGAGGAAGGTTTGTTCGAGCCCTATGGTAGCTGACTACTAGCTGCAACTATACTAGCAACAACTGAGCCACCCAGCTCAGGTTGGATAAAGGGGCGCCCAGTTTGATTAATAATGGCGGCCCACTTTCTGGGTTCGGACCATCAATCAATGGGTTTTTAAGGACCCACTTATTTTTATGTGATAGAGCCCTCTGAACAACTACTTACACATTGCATTAAGACCCCATTCCCGACTGGAGGAGCGTGCTATGCACGGCAAATCGCTGTCGTTTCGGTCTTGCTCCGATAATTGGAATCGTTTCCTTCGTAGAGCTCGTCGTGTAGAATAAGTGTACAAAAAATCAGCTTGATCAGATATCATTAAGTGCCTCATTTGAACATTATTATCTTGAAACGAATGGATCCGAAACACTAGATAAAATCCACTATTTTTTTGGTACACTTAATAATTTCAAGATAATAATGTTCGGATGAGATACTTAATGATAACTGATCGAGCTGATTTTTGATACACTTGTTTGACACGACGAGTTCTACGAAGTGAACGATTCCGATCATCGGAGCGAGACCGGAGCGACGGCGATTTGCCGCCGTTCACAGTACGTTGTGCAGCACAAGGCTGCAAACACGCTCCTCCAGTCCATTCCATTCCACTAAGCACTAAAAGTCCTTTAATTTTAGGACTTTTTTTTTATTTCTGTCCTTATTTGAATTTTTTTCTCGTTTGTTAGTTTTGCGCCAAATTTTCTTGACTTTATTGTCCCTTATTAAAGAGCAGTTTTTGTCTTAATTTCATGAGTACAATTTAGTTTCGAAGCAATGCAAGCTAGATCATTATTGAGTAATAACCCATCAAAAAGTACCATTGATAATTGAAGGGGAAAAAAAGGACTCCAACCATGACGTACTCGAAATTTTCAGATTTAAGCAAAAGCTTAATTAATTGCATATTAATTGTACCAGTAGTCCAAACTTCCAACCGCGAAAGTTTGGCAGGAAATTCAAGTCTGTCTCATAATCATACCAAATGCATGAGAGTTTTGTTTACATAATCATGCTTACAAATGAAATAGGATAGAGCTATCTTGCATAGTGAATTATAAATGAAAGGAAAATAATATTAATGAGAATTTTGTTTTTGTCAATAAAAACCAATCTCTGTTAGCTAGCTCGACCTTTCGAATGAAGATTCTGATTATGCCACTATTTATAAATTGGTTCTTTTTTTTGTTGCAGGAAATTCTGGGTCTGGAGTGCAGCAACTTAAGCTCCAAGTAAATATACGGAGTTTGATCTAATTAAATTAATGGATCCTTAATCCATTTATTTATAAATACTTCATCATCGGAGCTCATGTTTTTTGATATTGAGTTGTTGGAAAATTGGTTGCTGCAATTTGTACTGTTGACGAAATCTCCACAAAATCTGTAATACGCTTCGAGTCACGACTATGTCGCTTTCCTAAAGACAGTATTTGCCTCCACCAATTGGTATGCAAAGGGTTACAGCAAATCTGCCTTCAAGATAAATCGAAACCCGAACTCGAAATTCTTTCCGTTTTCGTTTGCACTAACAAAACGGACAGAATACCTGCTTGAACGAATATAAGAACCGAGAATCACTGTGTTCTATTTTCTGCAGCAAAACAGAACGCAGAATGAATGCTAGAAAAACATAAAGAGAGATGTGGGAGAAATTCGGATTATATGTGTGTAACCCTGGATTCTGACAAGTAGTGGTCTATTTATAGGCCACTACGCACCCATTGAGAATGGGTACGCACCCGATCTAATCTGACCGTTGGATTAGATCCTACGGTCTAGATCGACCAGTCACACCCAGTCACACCGAACAGGTGTACTGTTTCGCTCACACCCAATCGGATTTGATCCAATCCGTTGGATCGTGCCCGTTCGCGATCGATGGCTGAGATTGCAACTCTACGAACCAACGCACCCGTAGACTTGAGTTGCACCCGATCGGAACTGCTCCGTGTGACTCACCTGCCACGTGTGCGACACGCGGCATGCCACGTCAGCGCCACCTTACCGCCAACTCGCAATAAGAAATGGCGCCTAGCGCTGACGTGCTAAGTGCAAAGTGCGCCGCTAAAGCGCCACAATACACCACAGCCCACGCCACACTGCCCACGCCGCGCGCGCGTGCCTGTGTGCGTACCGGCTTTGCCGGTATACGAAGCACCGTAGGGCTGTATCACACTAGATCATTGTTTATTCATATTAGGAATGTTTCCTAATATACACCACTCCAACATCTCTCAACTAACCAACCTGACGTTTGCAACTGTCAAGGCAAGGGAAAAAAAAAAAAACCCAACCAATTGAAAAAAATTAAATTAACATCCGCATCGATCTGCTTTGGTCACGATCGATCAAAAAAGATAGTGTGGTCACATTATCTTATTATGTTATTTCTTAAAATTTCGAAAGGAGAACATAATTTAATGTATCTAATTTTGAGTTGCTTATTACGTAGGGAGGAGGTTACACAGCTCCAACGTACAAGCCTAAAGAAACTTTTGGCACGATCGAGAGGTGGCTTGCTTTTTTCTATCTTTAGCGAGCACGAGATCAACTGCCAAATCTACTCAATAATTGTGTAAGTCTGTTCAATGTTGACTTTATTGGATCTTTTTTTAGGCTATTTGAACAAAAACCAGAGGATTGAATTGGCGAAGAGAACTTAAGCAAGGATAAGAGCAATGCTACGTATTCTGACAAATTATGCCGAAAATATCCTGAAAAATAAATCAGTGATTTAGATTTACTGTACCTCGTAGAATTATTGCCCAATCATTTTTTTTCCGTTCTCATTAATATCGTTCGTAAATTAAGGAGTTAAATTAATATTATTCCATCCTTTTGAATTCAGAACCTCGTAGCACTTAAAAATTGAGGGCGTAAAAGGTGTAAAAATTCGGTAAGAGACACAAATGCGTGGTTGAAAGATGTTCACGTCAATGTTGCACAACAATAATTGTTGCAGTCCTGCAACTTTTCATGACATTGGAAAAGTTTCTAGGTGCAAATAGGGCATAGTACACGCGGTACACGAGTGTGCATCCGAGTCATTTTGATCGGCCAGAATTTTGGAGAGATAAATAAGAGAGAGAGAGAGAGAGAGAGAGAGAGAGAGAGAGAGAGAGAGGGTCAGCTGAGGAAGAGAGAGAGTGTTCAGATTTAAACCGTCCAACACACGCGCGTTTGGACGGCTCGGATGCGCACTGGGTACTGACACGTGGTACCCAACTCAATTTGCACCCAAAAACTTGTGGAAGTGAAGTACTAATTGCATAAGCAAAACCTTTCCGGTCAGTTGTCTTTTTGTTTGGAAATTTTGTTGCAACCTCACTCCAACAGTCCAACTAACTTTTTGAAGAGTTGTTCTCTTGACAGTATAGTGGCCAAGGTGCATGTTTGTCAATGACGAACAATCCAGAGGACAACATTTACACTAGGAAAGTTGACAATTTTTCCTCTTGGGATAAGGCACGAATTTACACTTTACGGTGAATAAATGTACCAAGGCTCAATCCTTTTTAACCTTTTTTTTTGTCTAAAACATTTAATTTTCGTAACTGTAATATTTTTGGGGTTAATCATTCATCTCAACGAGATGAATCAAAGAAATATAAAAATGTGGGCCGATGTTGAAAAAAGTTCATATAAGACGTCGACACACTAGACAAGAAGACAACTGTTTTTTTTTCCTGTGTTAGTGAACTGTTTTTTTTTGCTTTTGGTCAGAATTTTCTACATTTTAGACTTCTCTCGTCGAGATGAATAATTTAATCCAATACTATTGAAGTTGATCCTTTTGTATGTACTTTACTAAGTTCAAATTTAGGGCTTCTTTACCGTCTAAATTGAAATTACGCTATGTATGGATGTCTAAAATATTTGGGCGAAAAAAGTAAAAATTGCTCAAACTCAATCACCCATCCTACACCCAAAAGAACTACACACTTTCAATCCCTAAATATTTTCCTTGCACGTGCATACACTGGAGGGTGTCCCCCATCTTCTAGTGACAGGAAAGGGGGTGGGGGGATTTATTTATCTAACTGGAGAGAGAGAGAGAGAGAGAGAGAGAGAGAGAGAGAGAGAGGGAGGTTGGAAAGGTAGTGAAGAATATAGCAAGTGCTATTGGTTCAATTCGCTTGATTCTTGAAACAGGGGAAATGCGTACTAGCACTTTAATACTTCCTACTACAATGGAAGCCTGAAAAGAGCAATTATTAAGAAACTAACTTCTGGAAGCAACAAATACAAGTATTTATTCACAAAGTAGAATAGGCAAATTAACAGCGAGAAGAGGCTACAAGGCATGGACAACGCCGTTGGTATGATGTTTCTCTTCTTCAACTCTTTTTCTCTGTTTGGATTGTCGATCTCCGGTCCTTTTTTTGAAAGGCCAGACAGTCTAGATCTCAGCAGCCCATCATAATGCTTAATTGTAAAAAAGTTATTGACAAGTTCAAACCATTAATGGTCTAGATGGATTGACAATCAAGATTTTGGACTGTTCGGTCCTGTACTCCGAATCGAGACTTGAGAGTATCCGATTCCTTCTGAAAACTATGTCTAATAGAACAGTTGGTTTTGTGTGCATGTTTTCAGTTCATGCAGCAGCTGTGAGATCTATAAGAGATGTCCTACCAGCTCACTAACATCCTTCTCTTTATTCCTCGACCGCCTTACTGAATTGAATTTACAGGAATATATATATATATATATATATTATATATATATGTATTTCCGCCGTTGAATTAAAAGCGTGCACAGTCAATCTAAAATATGGGAAAACGCCAAATCACGTCCGATTCTGAATGGAAGTAAATGCCCCGTTCAATCAAATTTCAGCCTATGTGAAATGGGTCCAGCTGAACGTTGGTTTGGGTGCACTAATGGCCAATCTATCTATCTATATTTATATACTATAAGAACGTATTACCTAAAAATATAAGGAAACTTTCTTCTTAACTCTTTCTGCTGCATGGAATTTTTCTCAAATTTTTTATCTTTGTATTCATTATTGTACACTTTTACGAAATGTAAAATATATAATTTTTTTTACTTCAAAAGGAATCTAAGTTCCATCAATAACATGACAAATATATACTTTATTTTGCATTATATACTTCATCTTGCATAAAATCTATTTCTTTCTCTTCATCTTGATTTTTTTTATTGTTGTGAAATTTTTTTTTCCGAGAAAATGGAATAAATTTTAAGAGTCATACATGCCAATCCATTGATACATAGGACAATAGGGGGAAAAAAAATTCATTGCTGTGTTTTTTCGTATCCATGCATCGAAGCAAAATGCATGGAGATCTATTTATATAGGAAGTCTCAGTAGCATATGTAAAACATAAAGTTAGGAAAAACAGAAAGTCTCGGCAGCATATTTGTATAGGAAGTCTCGGCAGCATATTTGCATGTTTGTACAGGAAGTCTTAGCAGCATATTTGTATAGGAAGTCTTGGTAGCATATTTGCATATTTGTATAGGAAGTATAGGAAGTCTCGGCAGCATATTTGCATGTTTGTACAGGAAGTCTTAGCAGCATATTTGTATAGGAAGTCTTGGTAGCATATTTGCATATTTGTATAGGAAGTCTCGGCAGCATATTTACATAGAAAGTCTCGGCAGCATATGTAAAACAGTTGGGTTTTCGATGGTAGAGTTGAACTTGGAGGACGACAGGGAAGACCACGGCCGCAACTTACGAAAAACATAAAGTTCCCTCATGTCTCAAATGGATTCGGATGGTATGTTTAATCTGTTTTCATCTATAAGAGACCCTAAATATTCTAGGCTAGGGTTCATGATGAAATCGTAGCAAATATTTGCGGACTCTTTTTTTTATTTTCAAAATGTACGGTTTAATCAAATAATAGTTCTTGCCTCATTTTAATGAAGTTAGAAATTTTGGATTATGTTTTCAATTATATATGTTTTCTCCATGTTTTGGGATTACTAGTGAATAATTAGCCGTGCCATCCAGTTTTGATTTCAAGCACATGACATCTTTTAAGTTTTTTTTTTTTGAATGGTTACATATGATTTTGAACCGTTCGATAAAAAACAAACAAAAATTGCTCGGATGAAGTCCTTTCCGGTCATTTTTTTAGTGATTTCTCGCGGGTACCCTTAAAATCACGTTATGAACACATTGAGCGGCTCGGATCATCGAAATTCAATCGGGAAAGGGAGGTCTGCATTTTATTAAAATAAGGTAGTCCTTATAAGAAGGGGACTCTATATATATATAAGCTGTATCCCCTAAATTTAACTTGCTCTTGAACAATCTTATATGCCAGAGAATAGTATTACATATTTGTTCAATAGAGTACGGTGGATTTCCTTCTAATGTCTTCAATCTTATGTACGCAGGAATTGTGAGATCGTTAAGAGATATCCCACTAGCTCACTATTGCATCAAAATAAACTCTTTCTCATTTTTTGTCAACAGCAAGATGGATAACTATGAATCCGCTGTATTCGAAGTTGGTGGCTACAAATGGTGCGTCCACGTTAATCAAACGCGCCTAGCTAGTCGTAATTTTTTGCCAAAAAGATACTTGCTTTTCTCCTACTTTAATCGTTTGCAATCTCACTAATTTCCTATCCCATTTCAGGAAATTGTCTCTCTACCCAAATGGGAATAAGAAAAGGCATGTGACTGATCACATCTCTCTGTATCTGGGGATAGTAGATACAGAAGCTCTTCCACCAGGCTGGGAGGTTAATGTCAGCTTTAAATTGTTTGTGTTTGATCATATTCGAGATAGATACTTAACCATTCAAGGTAATATTTTACGTACCTTAATTTGGACATGAGTTGTGTACATTAGATGTAAAAGAATCTTATTTATGAGCTACTTAGCACTAGTAGGTAATTAAGCATTTCTATCCCAGTAAGTGTACTAATTGTTGAAAAGTAAAGTTTGATTGAGAATGAAGAACGTGGATATTTCCCAGCAGCCTTTGAAGGCAAGTGGGCATCCAAGTTGATAGCAAAACCATGTGTGAAATTAAAGACTGGGAAGAAAAATTAAGTCTCCAAGCATGGGCTTGGAATAGTTATACTATATATATGCCTATAAATGGATGCTCTGGTAGTGTTTAAATGTGTGGGAAGTGAAAGAGAGAAAAGAGAAGGAGATACGTGAGAAATGTAAAGAAAACTCATTAGTTAGTTGAGGACCAAACTGTAATTACGTTAGTTGTTTGGTTAGTTTGTTAAACTAAAGTTAGAAGCATTTAACTGGGGTCTTGTTTTGTAACTAGCATATAAAGTCAAGAGCTGAGTTCTGTATTGGGTAGACGATCAAAAAGAAATGAAAATGAAGATTTCTCTCTCTCATTCCATCTCTATCTCCTGTTCTTGAGTAGTTCTATAAACTTCTTTATGGTATCAGAGCATCTCTGAGACGAAAGTCTTGCGATCCTGATTTTTCTTTCGTTCGTTGACAGAAATTAGGGCACAGAACTTTGATTGTTCTTCCTTTGTTACCAGAAATTAGGGCACAGAAATGGCTTCGAATCCAGCAAGTTCAACAGCTACAAGTTCTACTCCAGTCGTCATCCCTTCCGCTCTTGCATTTCTCGTCTCAAATTTTCACTCTTTGGTGAACATCAAGTTGGACAGCTCCAACTACTTACTTTGGAGGATTCAAGTTGAGAATGCAGTCGATGCTAACGGTTTCTTTGGTTATCTCGATGGCTCTATACCAATTCCGTCCAGTCAGATTCGTGATGCTGAAGGTAATCTTACACCAAATCCTGAATTTCCTCTGTGGCGGTTGATAGATTCACAACTTAGGTCGTGTTTGACTGCATCTTTGTCACAATCCACACTCCCATACGTTCTAGGGTTACGCACTGCTCGTCAAGTATGGGATTCTCTCTCAAATAGATATAATTTCTTATCTGAAACACATGTTCAAGAACTTAGAGATGAATTGTACAATTTGTCCAAAACGTCTACGATTGAGGCCTATATTGATCATGCTAAGGATATCGCACAAAAACTAGTCGCAGCTGGTAGTCCAGTTGATGATGATGAACTAGTTTTTAGAACTTTACAAGGCCTACCTAAGGTCTTCAATAGCCTCAGAACTGCAGTCCGGGCTGTACGAACTCGAGGTCATAATGTGAGTTTTGAAGAACTTGTTACTATGTTAAAAAGTGAAGACAAGCAACTTGGTAAAGATTCTTCTGAGCAAGATGTTGTGAACACTGTACTTGTTGCTGCACATGGGAATTCCTCTCAAAATCAGGAGTCAACAGGACACATTTCTTCCATGATACCTTCTGTTTCTTCTGTTCCTGTGCCTCTGCCTCAAAATCAGATTGGGACAAATCAATCTCAATTTGTTCCGCAACATCAGTATTTTCCTCAAAACTTCAGATCTTCTAACAACAGAGGCAGAGGGGGTAGAGGTTCCTATTATCCTAAAGGACCCTGTGATATCTGTGGTAGAAGTAATCACTCCACGAACTACTGCTACTATAGGCCAAATAATGTGCCTTTTGATGTTTCAAGCTCACAGTGGAGAGGGTACACAAATTTTTCTCCGTTTTTCCCATGGAATCCTATGATGCCTGGTGTTCCACAGTACACTATGCCTTTGCATCAAGGGTATCCTACTCAGCCATCTAGATTTCCTGCTCAGAACTCTAGTGGCTACAGATTCAGTGGTGGTTTTAGGTCTCCTAATGGACCTGCTCTACCCATGCAACACTCACAGTTCGTATCACAGATGCCATCACCTCAACATTTGCCACATCAGCCTGCATTTGCTGGTTTCACTGAGAGTTTTGGCATGCCTTCTTCTTTCTCTGGGCCGTATGGTAGTTACTACATGCAACAACCTCCTTCTGCATCCTCAGTTGTTTGCCATGCTGATTCCTACAACAATAATGCATCAGAGCCATGGTATTTTGATAGTGGGGCCACAAACCATATTACCAATAACTTGCACAATCTGAATCTGGAACATTCACAACCCACAAATGTGAATGAAGGTGTTTTGGTTGGTAATGGGAACACATTGCAGGTTACTCACACTGGTAAGGGTTTATTACCCACTCCTGCTACTGTTTTTAATCTTTCTCATATTCTGCATACTCCTCACATCACACACAATCTATTGTCTGTTCATCAGTTTGCAAAAGATAATCGGTGCTTACTTATTTTTGATTCCAATGGTCTTGTCATTCAGGACCAGTACACTCATCAAGTCCTCTACAAAGGCCCTTGTCACAGGGGTTTGTACCCCATTCTGAACCACTCTAAAGCTACTTCAGCTACTGCTCTTCTTAGTCAATCATCTTCTGCAGAACTATGGCACAGAAGGCTTGGGCATCCAAGTACTCCTTTGTTTACTTCCATAATCAAACAATTTAGTTTGCCTGTTGGTACTTCTACTTTAGTTGAGTGTTCTTCTTGTCGTATGGCCAAGAGCCATAAACTTCCATTTCCTGTTTCCATTACTCATACCACTGCCCCTTTTCAATTAGTACATATGGATGTTTGGGGGCCTTCCCCCGTTGCTTCTAATAAAGGTTTCAAGTATTATCTTTTGGTTATTGATGATTTTTCACGATACACTTGGTTATTTCCTATGCATTACAAATCTGAAGTTAAGTATAAGATTTCTAGTTTCAAAGCTTATGTACAAACTCAATTTGGCGCTTGTGTCAAAACTGTTAGAAGTGACAATGGGGGAGAGTTTCTTAATCACTTTCTTCTTCATTTGTTTCTTTCATCTGGTGTAATACATCAAACTACCTGCCCTCACACACCTGAACAAAATGGGCTTGTGGAACGAAAACATCGACATTTGATTGAGACAACCATTACCTTGCTACTCCAGGCTAGTTTACCTGTTTCTTTCTGGTTGGAAGCCTTAACCAATGCAGTGTATTTAGCAAATAGGTTACCTCACACCTCTTTGAATTTCCAGGTGCCTTATGTTCTGTTATTTAAGACTTCCCCTAATTACCTCAATCTCAAGCCCTTTGGCTGCTGTTGTTATCCTTGGCTCAAACCATATGTAGCACATAAATTGCTTCCTAGGTCTACTCCGTGTGTCTTCCTGGGCTATTGTGATAATACTAAGGGGTTTAGATGTTATGACCCTAAAACCACCAAAGTTTACACTTCTAGACATGTTCAGTTCATAGAAACTGAATTTCCTTATCCATCTTTTATTGTGTCTTCTTCTGATACTTCTTCTATTGTTTCCACTTTTAATGTTCCCTTAACATCTTTTGATGATCTTATCATCTCTGTTCCTTTGTCTGACCCTCACTCTGAAGTTTCTGTGTCATCATCTTCTTCTAATCCTGTTCCTTCTCTTACTTCTAACCAAGTGTCTGTTTCACAACCAATAGAGTTTTCTGTTCCTATTCCTGATTGTCATTTTCCTGTCCTATCCACCAATTCTCCTGATTCTATTCCATCTAATTTGACTCCAATATCTGTATCTCCTTCTCATTCCTCCTCTTCTCTTTCTTCACCTTTGGTTTCCTTCCCGTCTTCTCCTGTTGTGCTTCCTTCTTCTTTACCGTCTACTGTACCTGTCAATACTCATTCCATGGCTACAAGAGCAAAACATGGGATAGTTAAACCCAAAACCATTGTGAGTCTAACTGCAGTTGCTAGTACCTCGGCACTTCCACCCACTGAACCAAAACATTTCTCTGAAGCCATCAAACACTCTGTATGGCAAGCTGCAATGGCAGAGGAGTATCAAGCGTTAGTCCATCAGGGAACTTGGTCTCTTGTGCCTCCTCCATCCAGTGCCAATGTGATAGGCTGCCAGTGGATCTATAAAATCAAACGACACTCTGATGGTAGTGTGGCTCGATACAAGGCCAGGTTGGTTGCAAACGGGAATCAACAAACAGAGGGATTAGACTTCACAGAAACTTTTAGTCCAGTTATCAAACAACCAACCATTCGAATTGTTCTCAGTCTAGCAGTGCACAATGGCTGGACTATCAGACAACTTGATGTTACCAATGCTTTTCTTCATGGGGTAGTGGAAGAAGAAGTGTATATGAAACAGCCGCTTGGTTATCAGAGTGTCACATATCCCAATCATGTCTGTAAATTGCATAAAGCTTTGTATGGATTACGGCAGGCCCCAAGAGCTTGGTTTTCTTTATTTTCTAGCTTTCTTCTTCAACAAGGGTTTGTGAATAGCAAAGCAGATCCTTCTTTGTTTTCTCTCAAGACTGACCAAGGGTGACTTTGGTTCTGGTCTATGTTGATGACATTCTAATCACTGGTAGCAATGTGTCTTACATCACTGAGTTGATCAGAAATCTTGGCAGCAGGTTTGTAATGAAAGATCTGGGTACACTTAGTTATTTCTTGGGCTTAGAAGTTGAGTATCATGGTAATAGTTTGATTCTATCTCAGAGTAAATATGCTACAGATCTGCTGGTGAAGTCTGGTATGAATGAATGCAAACCTAGTCTTTCTCCCTCCTCTACTAAACCAGCAGTCTTGGATCCTGATTCATATTTTGAGAATCCACACTGGTATAGGACTGTTGTTGGCTCTTTGCAGTATCTTACTCTTACGAAACCTGAAATTTCTTTTGCTGTCAATCTTGCATGCCAGCATATGCATGCTCCTAGACAAAGCCATTACATTGCAGTTAAAAGAATTCTGCGATATGTCAAGGGTTGCATACATCAAGGACTACATTTTGTTCCGAGTTCCCTCACCGTAACAGGATTCAGTGATGCTGACTGGGCTGGCGATCATGTAGATAGGCGGTCTACCACTGGTTTTTGTCTATTTTTGGGTTCTAACTTGATCTCATGGTGTGCAAAGAAGCAACACACTGTTGCTAGATCTTCCACAGAAGCTGAGTATAGAGCCTTAGCTCAGACTGCAGCTGATGTGTCTTGGGTTCAGCAGTTACTTCTTGATGTTCATGTCTCCCCTACTTTGCCTCATCTCATCTGGTGTGACAATCAGTCAGCCATTGCCTTGGCTTCTAATCCTATTTTTCATGCTCGGACCAAACATGTCGAGGTGGACTATCACTTTATTCGAGAAAAAGTTCTCAGCAAACAGATTTTGGTTCAACATATTGGTACCTTGGCCCAAATTGCAGATATTTTTACAAAATCTCTAGCTGTGGACAGGTTTCTTTCTTTGAAGGCCAAACTCATGGTCATGGATACTCCCATGAGTTTGAAGGGGGGTGTAAAGAAAACTCATTAGTTAGTTGAGGACCAAACTGTAATTACGTTAGTTGTTTGATCATATTCGAGATAGATACTTAACCATTCAAGGTAATATTTTACGTACCTTAATTTGGACATGAGTTGTGTACATTAGATGTAAAAGAATCTTATTTATGAGCTACTTAGCACTAGTAGGTAATTAAGCATTTCTATCCCAGTAAGTGTACTAATTGTTGAAAAGTAAAGTTTGATTGAGAATGAAGAACGTGGATATTTCCCAGCAGCCTTTGAAGGCAAGTGGGCATCCAAGTTGATAGCAAAACCATGTGTGAAATTAAAGACTGGGAAGAAAAATTAAGTCTCCAAGCATGGGCTTGGAATAGTTATACTATATATATGCCTATAAATGGATGCTCTGGTAGTGTTTAAATGTGTGGGAAGTGAAAGAGAGAAAAGAGAAGGAGATACGTGAGAAAGAGGGAGCCCCTTTGGGACTCCCCCCACCACCAGTAAATGTGAGAAATAGAGTTGTGAGGTGTGAGGTGTGAGTGAGAGAGGTGTAGTTTTGTAAATGCATTTGCGTCAGAAATCAATAAAAGTTGTGCCACTTCTGCTTTCCAACACTAATTGCTTATGCAATTGCAGATTTGGAAATTCAGCGCTTTCATTGGATGAAAACTCAGTTGGGTTCTGATAAATTTCTTCCTCTAGCTACTTTCAATGATGCAACCAATGGATACCTCCTGGACGACTGTTGTTTGTTTGGAACTGAGGTCATTGTTCTGAAAAGTAGTGGCAAGGGGGAGTGCATGTCAATGTTCAAGGATCCTGCGAACGACAGTTATACTTGGAAAATTGAAAATTTTTCAGCAATAAAGGATGAATATCTTTACTCTCCCGAATTCACTATTGGAGACCAAAAGTGGTATGTTTTTTATTGCTAGCATTTCAGTTGGTTACTACTTTTTTTCTCGCCAACCAAAAGAACCCAGACACTTTAAATGCTTTGAATTCTTTGTCACATGGGCAAAATTTTCTACGTATTGTTTTGGTGAATTTGGTTCAATTAATTTCAGCATGGTATACAGATAGAAATTGTAGAATGTTTTCGAACTGATATGTGCAGGAAATTGTTGTTGTATCCCAACGGAAACAAAACTCCTAAAGGCAAATACATGTCACTTTTTCTGGAGCTATCTGATTATCAAAACCTTCCTAAACAACGCAAAGTGTATGCTGAATATAAGTTGCGGATGAAGAATCAGGTCGATGGAACTTGGTCTGAGCGTGGAGGTGATGCCCCATTTCATTTCTTTATTACCTAATTAGCCCTTTTTTACACCATATCTATGTAGTACGTACAGACACTTCGTCGAAGGTCACGTACTAGTGTCGGGCACCTGCTATTGAGACAAATGTCTGACACTCAAGTCCAAAGTGTGCACTTCATTGAAGGTCACGTACCAATGTCGGGCACCTGCTCTCGAGGCAAATGTCTGACACTCAAGTCCAAAGTGTTCAATTTTTTATCGACCCTTGTTGTTTGGACACTCCAAGGGCATTCTAAAAAATGGTCCAGACATGCACTTTTGGAATGCTAGCAAAACATTATTATTATTATCATTTTTTATTTATTCAGGTAATGGTACACATAATTATACGTATCCTTTAAAATTTTTCCACTACGGGTCGTGTCTTCCTTAAAATTTATTCATTATTGTTGTGCCAATGTCGTGTCGCACATTCATGTAGGTGCTGCATAGAACGATAGCGTTGTTTACTTTATCTATCATTGTTTTGTTTCACCAAAATCATGCTTTACATCTTCTTCTTTTGACAGGCAATCGTTGGTTTTGTACCTCGAGCACAAATTGGGGTTTTAACGAGTTCACAGCCTTGAGTGATTTGAATAACGCGTCAAAGGGCTTCTTGATGAATGATGTTGTAGTTGTTGAGGCACAAATCACCTGTGGCGGCTCCAGAATATTGTATTAGGGTGTTCAAAAAGTTTCTTTATATGAACCCAACAATATAACAATGACTGTCGAGCAAAAAAAAAAAACAATATAACAATGACTTTTTTTCAGTTTATGAAAAAAAAAAAAATGAAATTTCAATGTTCTCGTTTCGCATGGAGAATAAGTTTTTTTTAGTAGATAGAGTAAGATTTTACAATTAACTTAGATAAATTATTCTATTTGAGTTTATGTTATATCATCATTATTCTACTAATATCTTTTTGAGAGAAATGGTGACGAAGAGGTTAAGGTGAACCTCTTTAAGAATGTACTCTTCCTATATAGTTCCTGTCATTAGATTTTCTATCATAGTCTTGGATTTGAAGAAAATTTGTTGAAGTCAGTAGAGTTTTGTAGTGTAATTTAATTTCTTTTGAGGTTATCTATAATCTCATTAACTAAACCAACAACAACTTTGAATTAGTTAGTGCCGTAAATACTGAAAATTAGTATATTTAGACAAATTTTTTGTTTGAAAAGGCAAACTATTATTAAGGGGAAGGGAAAAAGGAATCCAACCAGAAGTTAGAGTACGTACGAGGGGACGAAGCCCCGAGCACACCTCGGCCTAAAATGCCTGAATACAACACTAAAGCACACCCCTAAGGCCAAAAAGGCCCAAATACATCAATGTTCTAAAAACCACAAATTGATCATGTAGAGTGAAGCAACAAATCTTTTTTTTTTTTTTTTTTTCCCCTTCTCAGTCTTTTTAAATTCCATTCAATGAGTTAGCCATGTTTCACTAACTAAAATAAATACTTATTTTTTTGAGTTAAAGGTGATGTATTGTAAGAGAATGACTTCTCTAGCTTGTAAGTATTTTAAAAATAAGAATCTTAGCGGAATGAAGCTGTATTAGCCTATTAGGTGTTAAACTACGAATCATCTAGATTGATGGTTGTTCATAGTAAATTGAGTTGAGTGTTCAAATGCAGAATAACACAATATTAGGCTATTTAAATTGGATTGATTTTTTGGGCCTAGTATTCAAATAATTTTGGATCGGGCGTTTATTCATATTTGAATTGGGTGTTCAAAAGAAAGCCTAGCCTAAAAATTTTTCATGTATTATGAACAAAAAATATTTTGAGGTGTTCATGTGACCATCCAAATGTCAATGCATGGGGAGAAATCGCGGAAATATTTGCCCGTAAGGATATCTGAAGTAGTGCCCGTAACCCGGTAGCAGCGGTTCGTAAATATTTGGGTGTCTTTTCTGTTTTCGATTCTGGTGTCCCATTTTGTTAGCAATGTGAAAAGTGGAAGTCGAAACTTTTTGTGTAACCTTTACTAAGAGGCACATCCTTCACTTCAGCTAAGCAAGTTCCACCCCTAGGCTCTCAGGTCTGGGAAGAAGCTGCCTCCGGCTCAGGGGCGGCTTCAGGATTTTTATTCAGCGGTGACAAAAACGTAAAGATAAGTTGTCTGGGAAGAAGCCGCCTCCAGCTATTTTTGTTTCAACTGGCTAATGTTTGGACATGTCACCAGCTTGCCTCCATTTTAATTAGACTGGAAGCCTCAAGTATATAATTTCAGTAGCCTCAAGTATATAATTTCAGTTGGTGTTGCAGAGACCAACTGAACATCTTTACGCTTTTTGAAAAATTGGTTATGGTGTTAGATGATCAGTACTGTTGTTTTGGGGAGCTCTCGGGCTTGAACTTCCCAGGTTTATTTTTTTGTTGTTCTTTGTATGGCTCTAGTAGCCTCATCCTGTGGTATCATCTTTTGTGACTCGCGTTTGGCTCGCCGTTGATGGATTAGGCCCCTGCTTCTTGCTGAAGGTGAAGCTGCTTAAGCCTTTTCTTTCGTCTACGTGCACCATTATTAGTTTCTTGCTCATTGTCTAATCTATCACCATGTGATCAGAGGCACAAAGGGGAAAAGAAGAAAGCCTAATATGTCCGGTCCCATCCTCCGAATGGAGACTTGAGAGTAGAGGTGGCAATCTCAATCCATATTTTTTAACCCGTCCATATCCGCCCACTTTTAATCCAACCCAATCCGCTCATATTGTATAATGGGTTAATATGGGTTGAACCCATATCAACCCATATTTATATGGGTTTAAGTGGGTTTAAAATGAGTTTAATATGAGTTGGAGTTAAAAGACCCAATCCAAGGGCTTCACGTGTACACCAATTACCAAACCTTACGTCAATACGTCGGCATTTGCTGCAATTTATATCCTCATGGCTGTTGCGTGCCAAATTGGAGATTCTCTCTCTCTCTCTCTCTCTCTCTCTCTCTCTGTTGAGTGCCAAATTGAGATATATATTTTTTTTCTCTCTCTCAAAGACCCAAGAAAGAAGGTAAAGTACACGGTCCACACAATTGATCAGTCTGGAATTTCTCCAATTGACCTATGTAAACTCATACATGAGATTACGGGTTTATCTACGCAATCGAGCTAGCCGAGCTACAGTTATCTCAAGCTCGGTTCCTTTTGAGTTCAACTTTTTTACTAAATAAACTGAACATGAATATGAATATAATACGACATATACCGTAAATAAATGAATCGAACTACGTTCAAATTTGAAAACCTCAAACTAGGCATGTTTAGTAAAAAAAAATATTAGGCCGGGTAAAAGTAAAAAAATTACTTTTTCGATTCTCTCGTCGAGACAAACTAAAAGTAGTAAAAAGTTTATCGCAAAACAAGCAAATACAAAAAAAAAAAATTGAATAGAGACAAAAAAAAAAAAAGTCACTTGACTCTTTAATCCAAACCTACGTGGTGGCTTCGACTCTTCGTAAGTCTCTTTCTGCATACATAAACTAACCATATTCTTGTACAAACATCATTGATTTTAATAGTAAAACCAGAGACGATATCGTGTTTTTTTTAAAGACATGACTTAGGTTTTTTTTTCCTTATTGATTTTGAAAGATTCGCAGATGTGATATTTTTGTTTAGCAAATCTGAGTTTCGATGTTGGGGAATTAGTTTTTTTTTTTTTTAAAGGAAAACAGGTCGGGTTGGGCGGGTTTGGGTTTGACTTGACCCATATTCGATCCGATCTGTTTCAACCCGTTTACTTTTTGACCCATATCCGACCCGCCCATATTTGACCCGTGACCTGTTTCAACCCGGCCAAACCCGCCCGTTTGCCACCTCTACTTGAGAGTATCCAATTCCTACTGAAACCCGCCCGTTTGCCACCTCTACTTGAGAGTATCCAATTCCTACTGAAAACTATGTCTTATAGAACGTACAATTGGTTTTGTGTTCATGTTTTCAGTTCATGCAGCAATAGTGTATGAGATGTCCCGCCGGCTCACTAACTCCTCGACCCCCCTTACTGAATTGAATTTACAGGAAAATATATATGTATTTCGGCTATTGAAATAAAAGCGTCCACAATCAATCTGGAATATGGAAAAATGTAGAAGTGGCAATTCCAACCCATATTTTCTAATCCGTCCAAACCCGCCCACTTTTAACCCAACCATCCATATTATATTATGGGTCGAGATGGGTTGAACCCATATTAATCCATATTTACATAGATTTAAATGGGTTGAAAATGGGTTCAATGTGGGTTGGGATTAAATAAATCCATCTTGCACAAGAGTGAACTACTTTTACCCTCTCGCCTCCTGTACGTACTAGACAAATCAAAAGCAAACAAAAGCACGATTTTTTGTTAGAAAATTGGTTCACTGAGATACACTCTTTCAACCCTATCTCTTTCTTCCTCTCTCTCAACCCTAGCCACCACAACTTCTCGATCTTCTCCCTTCCCCTCCTCCCCGTGGGTTCCATACCCGTATGCGGTGGCAGGAGGGGGAGGCCATGGTACTACCAACTCCCTTTCTTTATTTTTGTTTTTTTTCCCTTCTGTCTCTCCAGATCTACGACTTGTCGTCTGATCTGTGAGAGTTTTGTCTCTCGTTCTACGAGAGTTTTGTCTCTCATTCAATGAGAGTTATTAGTTTCGTCTTTGGACGAAGTTTGTCTACAGATCGGGTTCTTTCAATCGAAGTTGTTTCACAATGATATCTGTGCTTTAGCGTCCTTTCCCTACACGATATTTTTGGCGAGGCAACCCGCGGCGGCTTGCAGATCTGTAGTTCTTGGGAGTTCATTGGTGCGTTCATACTTGGGTGGAGTGCATCTGATCGTCTGGGTATTTGGTGTCTTTTCTCTTTAACTTTGCACTTTTTCTCGTTTGAGACTCCTAATTAGATGTTAGGCATTTTAAAAGTGTCGCTATTGCGTCAGGCCATGTCTGGGTTAGGATGAAAGACATCGATTGCCTTGTGATTTACTTGTTTTTCTATTTGTTAGACGATTAGTTTGGCTTTGTCGAAGTTCTTTGTAATGATCTCCGTTTTGTAAGTGCCGTTGGGCGTTTATCAATACAATCTTCTCACTTTTTGAAAAAAAAAAAAGATACACTCTTTCTCTCTCTCTCTCCAAGGACCAAGACCGACCAACCCCTGGAGCTGTTTTTTGGTTAAATAAGTAAATTGGCTTAATTTTTTTTTGTTTTTATTAAATTTTTTTCGCATTTGTTAGTTTTTTGTCAATTCTTTTGTAAATTATTATGTCCTTATGACGAGAAGAATCTAAAAAATAAAAATTACAATTGAAATCCAAACTTTTTTTTGAATAAAGACAAACATAAGCCAATAAATCAATTTACTTTTCCGATTCATTGCATCAAGACGAATCAATAAGAGTAAAAAGTTTGTCACAAAACAAATTAATGCAAAAAAATGAACAAGGACAAAATGAAAAAAGCCCATAAAGGCCAAAAATCCCATAGCGAAACTTAGCTTGAATTCATGGGTAAATCAACCAATTCACCTTATTTTTTTCCTCGACAAAAGGAGGAACCAATTCACCTTATTAAGGCCCCATTTCAGAACGCCTTTTTAAAAAATAAGTACTTATTTCACATTTTTAAACTCAAGATAAAGTCCAAAAAGCTGGTTGTTGGGATTTATCTTGAATATTACAAAAAATATTAGGGTAAAAGTAAAAAAAAATTATTTTTCGATTCTCTCGTCGAGACGACCAAATAGGGAAAAAAAGTTTGTCGCAAAATAAACAAATACAAAAAAATTTGAATAGAGACAAAAAAAAAAGTCACTTGACTTTTTAATCCAAACCTAAGCGGTGGCTTCGGTGAACATAACGAAGACCGAAACTGTACAATCAGTGCAATCTTCACCTTCTAAACAATTTTCTGATGCGGCCTCTGACTCCTCGTCGAAGTTACGTTACTGTTTGGAAACGGAAAAAAAAAAAAGAGTAAAAACCTGATATTTTAAAGT